>JBBPQZ010000001.1:0-96698 GCA_038092795.1 Boletus rubissimus
CTAGATACCTAAATTTACATAAAGTCAAAAAACTGTCTGCATAAGTCACTGTTTTGAAATGGCTGTCATTTCATCAAATATTATTCAACTCTCATGACCCTTATACCAGTGGAAAGCAAAGTGTATGTACTTCATTTCATACACTTAGAGTTTAGGGCTAGGATTAGGGGTTATTTGGAATTATTGTGTTTAGTGAAAAATGACCAAACATGCAGACAGTTTTTTGAGCCACTATATCTCCTACAATTGTAGGGCATGTATAAATGCATTTTCCCTCAGACTGGCAATTTCAAACTGTCACCTTAGTTTATTGTGTAGGACTAGTTTAGACAGCTGCTACACAATAGTATCACTTGCTCAAAAACAAAAACAAAAACAAAAACAAAACAAAAATATAAATACAGCAAAACAAGAGTATATAATACTACAAAGTCAACAAAATCTAGTCATTGCTACAACAACTTAATGCAGACATATCAGAAGTCATGCATATATTGTGGTCACTACCAGTAGACTCTCTCCTATTTGGCTCAAATAATAAAGTACATGTTACAACTACCCAGGATATGAGTAACTGCTAAGGCCCTTGCAAACTGAGGAGTCACTTGGAAAGCAATGATGTAGTACTTTCCACTGGAGAACTTCCAAATGAATGATATTTAGGAAATTTTTAAAAGAAGACAAGTTACAAGAATAAGTCAACCAAAGGTGGCAAGGAAAAAGTGACTCTTTGTAAAAAGCAATCAAGGGAATTCCTTATCATGGTGCAAAGGTTTCTTAATGGAGGAAGTACAAGAGCTAGCAATTGAAGATGCTAGGAGACTTAAAAAATAAGGGATGCAAGGGAAGAAGGTAGATTCACTAGGAGACAACAAGATACAGGTGGTATCAAGGGAGGTCTAAGCTAGGAAATTGTATGAAAGACTCATAGTATTTATACTAGATTCCAAGTGCATGGACTAAGTGCAGAACTATTATAACTCTATTGTGAATGACAAAGAAAACCACAAGGCTCAGACAATTTACATGGTACATGACTCCTGGCTCAATGGAGGTAGAGGGTATGAGGGTTCTTTCCAAACAACTCAGTCTATATGGGTCAAAAGACCTAGGCAATGACTATCAAGGTGAACAAAGTGGATTAGACTGGAAAGTTCAGTCACAAAATGTCTAGCTTTATATATTACAGGAATGTGCACAGACCATGCTATGTGTGAGAGTAATTACTAGATATAGGTAAAGTAAAGAAGTGTACATGTGAATACAAGGATGGAAATGAATGTGAGAAATAATGAAGAATAGAAGACAACAAAAATAAAAATCATGTGGCGTGTCATATGACTAGGTCTAGACCAGATCATGTGATGCTTCTCACAATCACATGCACAGGTCATGTGATAAAGGATGTGAAAGGTTAAGTCCAAAAATTTTTGAAAATATTCATATTATATATAACAAGAATAACTAGAATCAGAACTAGTATTTTAAAGTCTGGTCCAGTCTGGTTTTTTATGCCCAAATAAGGCAACCAGTCTGCAACCAGTCTAAATGAGTTCTGAAAACCCTTGAACTGGCAGCTGGATTGAAAAGAACCAATCCTAAATTATCCTACAAGGCAACTGGACTAGTTATAACCAGTTGCAACCAAGACCAGTTGCCATATTGTATTCTATGGGAACTGCACTTAGGAGTAGCTGTATCAGAGTTAGAATTGACCCTTGGCTATATTTAGAGCCAATACTCACATAATCCTACCCATAAACAGTTGAGATATGACCATTGCTGTATCACATGTCATTTTTAAAAATTATAATTGTGTATGTTAGTCATATATGGCTCAAATAAATCCCAAAAAATATGGGAAATTCACCAGAAATTACCAAATATGATGATATACATAGAAAGTGGCTGTCCACCATTTGCAACCAGTTTCAACCAGTCCTAACCAATTGTCCAAAGTTTTCTAGATCCAGGCAACTACAACTGGCAACTAGAGTCCAGTTGCAATCAGTTGCAGTCCAGTCCAGTTGCCAACTGGACTTCAAAACACTAATCAGAACAATTAGCAGAAGCTATGTGTATCAAATTAAAAGAAGTGGGTAACACATAGATGGAAAGTAAATATAGTAAAAGAAGAAGAGAAAAGAGTAATTGTAACAATACATTCCTTGAGCAGTCCTATCCCATCATGGTCAGGCATGTATTTAATCTCACCAATCTGCCATTCTACCTTCTTAAAAAAGACCTCAGCTTGATCACATTGGTCTATGGCAATAATGCACATTATCTCAAGCTTCTGGATGTATGGGTGATGATATCATAGACACGCTGCAAAAGTGTCCTGGTTCATTCCTGCAGCTTGCAATATGTGGAGGGCATGGATCCTCTTCATATTGTGCAGTACTATCACAGATTCCTGGATATTGCAAGTCAAGAATAATGATCATGTTATCATCAATTTGTCTCACTGTTGTGCATATGGATTTGACCTTTTTGCAAGGTAATGAATGGTAAGTCCATTGTTTGTTCTAAAGGCAGAACAAAATCGAGATAGATTTGCTTTCAAGAGTTTTCATGATGGAGCTTATGTGAGATAGGAGATGGGGAGGTTGGTGGTGGGGGTTCATCCTGTAGGTTAGAAAGCATAGAGCTGGGTGGTGTCTCTTTTGATGGTAGTAGAGTTACTGGATGACTTGACTGAAGTTTGACTAGACTTGATATTGGTAAGCTGAGTAGGAAAAGAGGTTCCAGTTGGAGCTTTTCACTGAGAGTTAGACGTGTTGACTCTTATTGTTCAAGCATGGGAGATATGTGAAGCCAGATTTTGGCACTAGGATTATGGCAGAAGAGTTGACTTTAAATATTAACATATTAAGTAATTGTGAGTGCACAAGCACACTGAATAAGATGAATTAAGTCATATTGGAAAGAGACAACAGAATAGACTATGGAAATAAGCTCTCAACAGATATTAAATAGCAAGTGTAGTTAGTAACAGCAAAACTTAAAATAACCAGCAAGCCTAAAGACTTGAACTGAGATGGACCTGGATATGATGCTTGGTATACTTGTAGCTACACTGCTGACTTATATGTTGTGTATGAATATAATTTAGGAGATGGACTGTATGTTGGACTGCCAATGAATACACTTGCTCTGTTTTTACCAGCCATTGTATGTTATGCTAAAAAATGCAGATGTAGACAGCAGCTGTTATACTGAAGTATAATCCCTAGCTATAGTGATCACTCAGCAGTAGATTGTTGACTGACAGAGCAAATAGTGGGTCTCAAACAAAGGCCCTCACAAGTGGCACAAATCTGGTAGTCAAAAATAACATTTGTATTGTGTAGAACTACCTAGGGATATAGTAATACAAAGGTGGTATATTTATAGTAAGTATAGCCATGCACAGACCAAGTTATGTAGGGCAAAGGATTGGGACAAGGATGCTGTAATATAGGAGGTATCCTAGAAGAGAGAGGCCATCTGTTATAATGTCAATACAAAAGAGAAGTAATCAGTCAAGGAATTGAACAAAGGCTTGAGAAAGTTGAAAGAAACCAGAAGTGCTAACCAGTAGCCCATAGTACACAGTAAGAATTGTAACAACAGCAAGTGATATAAGTGTGATGAGCTAGAGCTGGTGCTGCCATAGTGTCTGATGTGGCATCAGTTGGTGTGTTGGTGCTGGTTGTGAGTGATGGCATGGAAGTGGCTGTGTGACATGCTGTTTTGACATAAAGGTAGAGAAAAGTTGACTGCTGGAGTATATGGTAGTCAAGCAGGTTCCCAATCTGCCACCTGAGCTCTTTGAACTCCAAGTCCATGTTTGTATTAACTAGCACAGCAAGTATGTTAGTGTAAAAGGGTGTGGATACACTTTGGTGTTGAAGCTGGCATATAATGACAGAGTGTAGCACAGCTACATACCTTTATAGTGAGACATTTGCTAGATGACAATAGTTTGAGTAAAAGATCTATTTGAACTTAGCACTGCTGAGTTTGTATCTAAGTACAGTGAGCATGTGAACCAATATATATATACATATACTATATCATTCAACACTCCCCCTTGTCTGATATACTGCTGTATTCTAAGACATATGATACATAATATCAATTGCTCAATTCATAGGAAATGTAAGATTGTGAAATTTCAAACCAAGTTGAAATCTAAACTTCTTGAATTTGATATATCTGAGGTTCTTGGTAAACATATCTGCCAGATTATCATCCCCAGAGATATAGAATAGATTGACTTGTTTTGAAAGTCATTACTGCATTGTGTACCAAGTGGTACTTGATGAGAATATATTTCAATCATTTTTTAGTGACCGAATTCTCAGCTATGAATAGTGATCCTTGATTGTTGCCATGGATGGGAATGGGTTTAAGGTTATACCTGATTTCCTTGAAGATCTACTTAATTCATACAACTTGGCAAGTACATTCACTCCGAGCCATATATTCTGCTTCAGTTGAAGGAGATAGGGCTGTGGTTTTTTGTAAATGTGAATTCCACAAAAACACTTCATTCACTAATTTGAGGTAATAACCCATTTGTGAGTGACTGGTGATTTTATCTTGACTCCAGTCAGAGTCAGTACAGGCAATAATGCCTTTACCAGAATCTCTATCATATACTAATGAATAATCACTAGTGCCAACTAAATAGCAGCAGATGTAAAGAGCTTTCTTGAAATACTCCTATAATGGATTGGCTGATTAATGTGCTAGCTGTGTCACAGCATATAAAATATCTGGCCATGTGCCAATAATGAGGTATAGTAATGATTTAATAACTGTTTGAAAGCAAATGCAAAGCTCAGCATTCAATGGACCATCATTTTTTGCTGGGTAATAGCCCTGCAGTGGAAGTGTACATACTGGCTTTGCATTGATCATTTTGCATCATTTCAATACTTTGTTGAGGTAATTCTGCTGGTCTATTATTATGCAGTGACTTTCTTGATAAATATTTATTTGGAGGAATTCAGTAGGTTTTCCAAGATTACGACATTCCCATTTTTTTATAAAAGCAGCCTTAAGTCTTTCAACCAGGCTCTTTGAGGGACTGCAAAAGATTGTGTTGTCAACATAGATTATAGCGAGTACTATATTATTTCCTTGCTTGTACACATTAAATCCTAGTTTCTTCATGGAAGCATCCAGCATGCACCACCATATTATACCACCTTGTTTAAAACCATAAATGGCATGAAGGAGTTTCAGTACTTTGCCTTTGAGATCAAAGGGGGTATATCCTTCTGAAAACTACATATAGAGCTCTTCTTCCAAAATGCCATAAAGATAGGCAAATTAAATGTCTAGTTCAGATAGGTGCCAGCCATGTATGGCAGCTAGGGCAAACATATGTACATCACACAGTTTCAAATTACACAACAGGTGAGAATAAATAATTTGGTCCATAGTCTAGACCTTTGACCTAAGAGAAACCTTTCACTACTATTTATATGTGTTTCTGGCTGTCAAACATCAAAGACCCATTGATTCTTTATAACTTTTTAGTTTGTGGGACAATCAACTATTTCCCATACCTTTTATTGCTTGAGCATTAATAGCTCTATGTCACAGGCCTTCCATCATTCAGATTGTTTTATGGCAGGTAATTTATTAATGTTCTTTAAGGACCATTCCTGGTAGTTGGGAGAATTGGAGGATTATGCAAACAAAATTATGTGAGAACAAAGGTAACTAATTAAAGTGTCTCCCCTTTCACTGGTGATCCACTCAACATCATCCTCTAAAAGAGTAGAAGATGGAGGGAGGCCACCAGGGACATTAGGAGTCTCTGATTTCTTAGAAGGTCTTTCACTGACCAATTTTTTCTATGTGGCAGCCTTCTTTATGTTCTTGACTTGTTCCATGGGATGCTGGTTTTTGCCATATATATTTCTGGGCTAAAAGGAGGGTGCTGAATGCACTTACGGTGTGAAGGAAAGCAAAGGGGCCTACAAGAGGTGGTCTAGAAGCACAAGGAGGTGTGACAGGAGGTGGTGGTGGAATAGGATTACAAACAGGTGTAGCAAGAGCTCAGGTTGTGAAAGTGGTGGGAGTAGCACTTGATTATCCTTAGAATCGGATGAAGTTGAAGGATATTCCTCTGACCAATAAGGTTTTGTGGGAGCATGACTGACCGGTCTATGTGGCTTGGCCCCTGAACACTTATAGAATAAATTCTCATCAAAAATGACATGTGCTGAAGTGTGTAGGGAATTATTTGATCATATAAATAAGTAGTTCTGCAAACTTCCAGAGGCAATGCCTAAGTAAACCATTAGCTGCGATTTAGGGTGCAGTTTGCCTTTTCATATCTTATCAGAAGAATGTACATATGCACCACATCTGAAAACTTGGAGGTGTGAAACAGAAGGTTTCTCCTCCTTGAGTAGCTCATGGGGAGTATGCCATTGAAGTCTATTTATAGGCATGATATTATAAATGTAAGCTGCATGTAAAATTGCAAACTCCCAATAGGAGTCAGATAGACAAGCATGAAGATGTATTGACTGGGCCTTGTTCATTAATGTACAAATTAATTGCTCAATATGACCATTCTGCTGGGATGCATATGACATGGATTGATAAATATGAATACCATTATCATGTAAGTAATCAATGAATGCTTTGAAGGTAAATTTTCCTCCAGTATCAAATTTAAAGCCCTTTATATTGGCATTATATTGTATGTGAATGTATGAAAAGAATTGTTTGATGGCTTTGAGCGCCTGATCCTTGGAGTGCAAGCATGTGACCCATGCCATGGAAGTGTAATCATCATAAAAGACAATGGCATATTTTGACCTTCATCTTTTATAGGTGCCTTTTCATTTATGGTTTGTAAGAATCTAGGTTTTTGGTACTCTTGGTACTCTATGAAGTCTTCAAGGTTGTAGGTGAAATGAGCTGAAGCTCTTGAATCTAGTAGCCACAAATCTGGAGGTGAACTAGTATGGTCATGTTCATGCTCTTTACCTT
The DNA here is from genome assembly GCA_038092795.1 of Boletus rubissimus. Classification (NCBI taxonomy): domain Eukaryota; kingdom Fungi; phylum Basidiomycota; class Agaricomycetes; order Boletales; family Boletaceae; genus Lanmaoa; species Lanmaoa rubissima. The sequence goes on from JBBPQZ010000001.1 coordinate 7,003, forward strand.
TTCCTGATGTCTTATTACTATCATCACACATTGTGGAGGGAAAAGCAGATAGTATAGTCTGTTCACTATCTATTACAGACAAACAAGTATGCAATATGTTTTTCTGTGGTAAAGAATATGGCACATCAGCATCTGAGTAGTGAGAGTGAGAATTGACTGACCATTCTTCATTGAAAAAGCTGAAATTCTCAGCATCCCCTAGATACTGGTTATAATAATCCTCCCAAGTGAAACTGTGTTTTCATCATCCATTTCCATCCAAGCTTTAGCTGCCATGGTGGAGAAATCCTCAAGCTGCTCTTCAAGAGGGTGAGGGTTTGCTTTGAGTAGGTCAGAATAAGGAATATATTGATTGAGCTATTTGAAGCTCAAAGTGCTAGAGGTATCCATAACTCATAGAGCATGGGAAAGGGCTACAACCTAAGACATAGGTGACAGTAGCATTGCTTTGGTCGAGAGTGACCCTAAGGAGGTGGCGATGGTAGGTGCTGATATAAGCTGCTAGGATTAAGAAGCAAGAAGGTGTCAATTGGCCACTGAGTCTAGAGTATAAACAGTTTCACAAGTAGATGTTAAATTCATGCAAGGTGCCAATGTGATGGTGTTCTGCGTGTGAGGGAACATAGGAGGACTGTATTGTGTCACACTAGAAGTGGGGCCAAGTGGGCAAGAATTGACATAATGGAGAAGGTGGGTTCATCTATAGGAGAGGGAATATTGGAGGTGGAGAAAATGATGCATCTGCTGCATGAGCAGCCTTATACTGCTTCTACTTCTCCTGTCTGGCCTGAAAGCATTTGCTGCACTTCTTTTTATTGTTACCTTACTGGGCATTTCCCTGTTCCTGCTGCTATTGTGGCTGTTGTTGCTGCTGTGAAATTTAAGGAACTCTCCCTTTTTGCTTTATAGCAGAAACCTTGTGCACCTAAGCACCAATAATGGGCTTACCACATCAAGATGAATGTTGCTGCCAGGCAGCAGTGACAAGTTTCTCCAACTCTGGAAGAGTAGAAGGAGTAGACTTCTTCTTTTTGCCCAAAATTAAAATCTTTGTAAGCAATGATTGGTTGATGAGAGCAGAAATTACATCCGCATAACGTGGGACCTTGGAGAGAATAATCATCAACTGAATTTTGTTGTCTATAGGATACTTCAACTCTTTCAATTATGCAAATTGAGTACAGATTTTTGAGCAGGCAGGTGCAGGGTGTGAATTTTCCAGGATGGTAGCATCAAGGAATGTATGAAATTCTGTGAAGGCAAATGACAGAGATAGGGTGGCAAAGTCCTTTTCAAGTGCAAAGTTATGTTAACATCCTTATCATAGGCATAATCTGGAGGATTGGTGTAAAAAACAGTCCAGACACCTTGAGATTTGAGGTAGTGTCCATGTTGTTGCACCAACATTGATAGTTGACACCATTGAGGTGAGGAAGGTCTTTCAGAGTAGAAGATATTGTGAGGGGAAGATTCTTGGGATGAGAAGTTGTCAATACTATACCATAATCAATGAAAGAATGGGGGCAAAGTAATCACTCATTCCTGAATGCTTTCAGAGCCCTGTTACTGAAATAACAGTCTTCTCCTGGAATATCCAGGTGACATTTTAACACCAGAGTGCATAAAGCACATCATGGTGATCCAGTGTAAAGATATATGGATGTGTCTATGTTTAAACCAACTTGGTGTAAAGATGTACAGAGTTTAAGTGAATAGTGGAGCATAAAAATGTATTCATAGAAAGGCATGATTCACTGTGCATAAAGCACAGATGGGGCTCATAACCTATTGAAGCTGGCATGTAATGACAGAGTGTAGCACAGCTACATACCTTTGTAGTAAGACACTTGCTAGATGACAATATTTTGGGTGAAAGATTTATTTAAACTCAGCACAGCTGAGTTTGTATCTAAGTACAGTGATTGTGTGAACTAATGTACATATATATATACTATATCTTTCAACACTTGGAAAGCTACCAGAAACCTGGAATAATTGTTACACTACTGATATGAAATAATCATGAAGGTGATTATATACTTTGTAAAAGATGGTTTTTTCATTGACATGTAATGCCCATATCACTGCAAAGGGGGTCCAATTTGGCTGGTGAGTGGAATGACTGGATAAGCAGCCAGAACAGGTCATGCTCCTTGTGAGTGTGAATGGAAAGGATTGTTTTTACAAACATCCCTATTTACACTACAAACTTTATCCACTTCAACTTTGAACTTCAGCATTTCAAACTTCAACTATCATGTGACCCAAAGCACATAAATATGAGAAGATACAACCTTCCTTATGCTGTAAAGAAAGCTCTGACCTTGCAAGGAATAAATCCAATCCAGTTAGTAACAAAAGAAATCAAAAGATGCAATAAGTTCAATCCTAAAGAGATTCCAATACAGAGAAGATATGTAGAAGGATATAGCTCAAGCTCACCAACCCTTGGTAAACAAAAAAACAAGTTTCCAGATGGTTTCCAGAGTATTGGATAGAAATTGTGGATAGAAAATGACAAAGAACACACAGTAGTGTAGAACAGTAAAGCATAGGAGTGGAAAATATCAGATGATGACAAAGAGATTTAAGGAAAACATAAATGATCAATGCTGTGGTGTGAAAGATGTATTTCCTAAAGTCAAGTACAATCTTTTTATAGTCTAGGCATATCTGAGACTTCATAACAACCAAGAGAGAGGGTGTGACTAAGCAAACTAAGTATAACTTGACTCTGAAACAAGTCAAAACACTAAGAGAACACATATAAAGTCCAAAAGTATAAAGTAAAGGACTTTCTGGACTCATAATATAAAAGAAAAACATATCCAAGCAAAGATAAACAAGGTGAAACATCATCTGAATAAATGACCATTTACCAGTGAGTCATAATGGACATGGGCATCAAACTCCAGACAGTAAACTAGTAGTGCTGTGAAAATTCTAAAACTTCAGAAAATCCAGAAAAATGTTCAAAAGTCTGAGAAGCACTAGAGATCCTAAAGAAGATGTTGAAAAGTAATGAATAGGTGATAGGGGATAATAGAGATTATATTCAAGCATTTGGAAGTGCAAATGTAACAGTTATGGGGCTAGGAAATGTGCATTCCCTATAGTACTACATTCATAATTCCTTGTTTTATCACATCAACACAATTTTGTATTTGCCTGGGCACACCTGCCACAGGTTTTCCTTATTTTGACACAGCACAGCACAGTCTGTGCATCAATTCCTCATGTATATAAAGTAGTATATTTGACTGGATACCTCCAGTTTAATCCACTTGTCATTTTTTTGGCTTTTGCCTAAATGATTAAAAATAGTCACTCATCCTTCTCTCCTCTCATCTATCTAGTGGTTATCTCTTTAGTCCAGCTGGTGGGATTGGGCTCTTTGCCTCCTCATTAGTAGTGGTCATTTGGTCCTCCTTTTGGTTGGACACTACAATTACAGTGAATGTTTCTTGTCACTCTGTGACCCAATGGTAACAGATCTGTTGTTTATGGGCATATTTATCATTGTATTCAAACACTTCCAGAATCTTGATGAAATGAGGCTTGAACTGGATGATCCCAAAGGATTTGCTAGCATGCTCATAGTCATTTCCACTGGCCACAGAGCAATGAGCTGTTTGGTCTGAGTGTGTTAGTTATGAGATTCAGCAGGTGCATGATCTGATTAGTATTTAAAAGTCTAGTTCAGTGTGGTTTTTTACCTTCATAATTAGGTAGTCAGATCAGGCCAGACCTAGGAAGGTCCCTGGGCCCCTATATCACAACTGGGACCAAAAGCCACTGGTTTTAAATAGTCTTTTGCTAGACTGGTTTTTTAATATCTTTTCTGTGGAAATCATACTTTCTATTGTAGATGTAGAATATTTTATTGGCTCATAGCCATTTATCAACTTCTTATTCATGCAATTCCACCCACAGGAAGATAAGATATGACTTATTTGAAACTATATGTCATGTCTATAGCCATAAACATATATTAAAGTGAAATATAGTCCAATAAATTTAAAGTAAATCCCAGAAATTCAGGAAAAATTAGGGAAGGTAGTCCTAATTAGGTAGTGTGGCTATACACCAGTTGCAACCAGTCTTTAACTTTCATCCAGATGGTGCAACTGTTAACTAGACTGGTTACAACTGCATATAATTGCACAACTAGAGTCCAGTTGTGATTAGTTGCAGTCCAGTCCAGTTGCCAGTTGCAGTACCAGTTTGCAACTGGACTTCAAAACACTAGATCCTATTCTTAAGGGGTATGTTAAAGTGGCCAACATATATATGGCCAATTTAACCAAAGAGCAATCTAATGCATAGCTAATATCAGAGCACATATAGTAGATGTGGATAACACACAAACATCAAATATAGCTTCACAAGGTGCTGGAGAAGCTCCTCCTCTCTATGGAGGGGTGATAAAAAGGCTATGGAAGGTACATCCATTGTATTAGGAGAGGTAAAAACATGTCTTGTTTGAGAGTTGAGGAACATGTATATCAATGGACTAAAGAATGCAAGGTTGAAAGTGGAAATAATGAATGGATACAAATGAGCTCAAGGATTGCTGACTCACCAATGACAAGTATGGCGATACAGTGGAGTTGATTAAACACAACAATAAAAGAATAAAGAAAGTGGAGAGCACAAATAGAAGAAGAGAATTATTAGCAAAGATCCAAGTCACCTTTGGTGAACCAGTCAATTTCTGTCAGCAAAAGAAGGGTGATGAGTGAAACAGTCTGAACGTTAGATCATCTCTTTTCCTTCTTATCTTATCTCATCATTCTTGATAACTTCTTTATCTCATCTTATGACTATCATGAGTTCTACAATATATTTCTTATAGCCTATACAAGTACTTTATTTCTGTGTTTTAGCTAGCTCTAGCCTAATGTTTGAGAAAAAGTAATAGATAAGTGACTGCTCATTAGTAATATGAGCCCATTCAAGTGTAAGAATCCTAGAATCAAATGGAAACTGTTTGAGTGAATGAGTGTGCATCTCAAAAATATACTGTAATAGAGTTAGTGTTTACAAGAAGTAGTGGCTTCCCCAGGCCAGAATGGAAGAGTCTACTTGGAGCCAGCTAAAGACGTCACTTACTTCACCAAATCTTTCAGGGATGGCAGTGACCCAATATGTGGAATTTTCATTGACAAGAGACAAGGGTATCATAACAGGATTAGCAAACCACATAATAGAGCTGTCACCAAAAAAGTGCCAGACTTTATAGCTATACACTTCATTCCATGTTGTTTGACTTTTAGATTGCAGTTGACTTGCTTAGCATTGAGGTGAACAGCCATCAAAAGAAATCTTGGATGTCAATGCCAGGAATGCTGAACAGAAAAAAATGGTCAATGCAATGGCATGCCTAGTTGAGGTTTGCATAACCCAGCCATTAGAGCTTGTTCAAATGAATTAGTACACTTGTACATTAGTAAATCATGTACAACTGGTATGACAAGGAACTTGAATACTGTCTCCATTGCATTGAGGATTTTATTAGAGAGATCAGGAATGAACAGCATTGGTTACAGTTGAACTGATTCCATGTGAGTGAGTGGTAAGTGATTACAAAGCCCTACCTAGAGCTGATCTGTCATTTTGTTCAAAAGCATTGTTGATGATTTTGAGCAGCATGTTGTTGTGTATTACAAATTAATGCAAGAAAGCCAACATTTCAAGTGAGATACTATACTGAGCAACAAAACCATTGCAATAACTAACCCTAATATAGTGTATAAAGCACATTTTAAACATCTGTGGGAATTTCACTTAGCTTTGGTAAGATTAAATATGGTATATACTTGTGACTACACATCATTCCCTGGGGTCATGTGATTTAGTCCAGTGGCTGTGGAGATATGATTACTTTAGGTCATCTATGTATGTTATTGCAATGGTTTTGTTGCTGACATTAAAAATATCATAAACTACTAGCAGGCTAAATCCACTGAATATTGTATATTATTCATTTGAAAATCCAGTGTGAAATCAATGAAGTCCAGGCTAGTCTTTGATGATGGGAGGACAATATTGTCCAAGAGCTCTATGACTAGGTTTTTCATGTCTATGAATATAAAGTGGTAGTTCATCTATTGTACTGTATTTGTTGATTGCTAATAGAGTTGATAATGAACAAACTACATACACTAGGTTGAAATTTCATCTTATGATTTCTTTTGGAGAGACTATATGATTTTCAGGAGTTTTTATTATTATTATTTTCAAATAGTAGTATGTGGTGACTTGGGCATCAATTCTGGAAACAATTGTAAACCACATTCATTCTCACTTCTCTCTGAACTTACTCCAAATGTTAACATGGATTTGCTTAATTGCATTATTCCTGCCACCAAATTCATGAAAAACACTGCCCATAAGGTACCAAACAAGATATTAAAACCAAGTGCCAAACTGAACAAGGCTTCCAAACCAGGCACAAAAGCAGTGGAAAAAACAACCATTGACCTCAAACCCATGAACAATTCTCAGGTGGAGATGAAACTAAGTGAGAATGAAGACATTGAGCAATCTATGAAGACAAATGGACTGAGTATATCTTTCCCTCTGCATTTGTCATGCTGCTCACAACACTGGATTGCAGGAGCTGTCCTACTATAGAAGTTCAGTAGTATATTGAAGAAACACCAGGAGCTCATCAACTTGGACCTAGATTCCATTGAGGCAGTTAAGATAAGGATGATCCACATGCTTTTCATTTCTTGTATCATGCAAGTTCCTCCTATCTTTACAGCAGTGTGATACATGCCACAACATAGGCAAAGTATGGATGTACATGGAGGAGGATTGTAAAGTATGTATGCTCTAGTTGTGGCCACCAAAAGTGGGACATCTAATGTCCAGAGTGGATAAAGGGATTTTGCAGTGGATTGGACGGAAGAGCCAAGTTTGCATGGCCACTTACATTTGAACAGTTATTAAAGCTGGAAATCTGATATATTCAACCATTGTACTAGTATTTTTTCTGTTCTTTTAAACTGTCATAGTAGTAGTATAATGATTACATTTTTGTTGATGCCAATATATATCTATGAGTTGGTGCTTGAGATAATGTAATATGTTTTCCTTCTTAATGCAGATCACAAGTAGGGTATACCAGTCTGCATTTGAAAGGACATGTAAATAAATCATGCTATAATACACCTTCTGGGATTATATAGAGGCTCATTGACCCTGTGAAAAAGGGTAATATGAGGTTCAATGCATGACAATGTCAGACCTAATTATTCTCTTTGGTGGAATTATATTGAATCTATAATCCTTATGCAGATCTAATGTTTTTGCACATTTCATACCACATCTACATTGAGCAGTTTGCTGTCATCAAAGAAATAGCAGGAAAAAAACTTCCAGTTCCAAATAAAAGTGAAATGGGACAGTTACTTTCAATGAATCCAGTGAGGAGAACTGAGGAGCCTCAAGCAAGTACCATTATAAAGCCTATTCATGGGATCCAGATTGCACAGCAACATAAATGGTGCACTTGATTTTTAAGCTTTATACTTTTAGTCTGTCACAAAATCTGCACTGAGGTATGTGATTTTTTCCTAAAGTATAATCGAGTCTAGAATAGTGGCATTGACTTCATGGACCTGTTTATTCCTAAGCCTAAGAATGATATGATCTAGAAAGTATTGATTAGAAAGGTGCTGGTTCTGGGCAAGAAGCTGGAACTCTTGGAAGTAAAGAGCATTTATAAGAAATATCATAGTAGTGTCACCACAATATCAAAGTTTGACAGCTGTCATGTATAATCCTTGATGGAAGCATGAAAGATGGTTATTATAGTTACTATATCTTAGTAATCACTTCAACTGATACTATTTAAGGGCTGGTTTCATCTCTCATGCCTTTCAAATTTACCATGAATTTCACTTTCTCTTCTCAAAAACAAACATTTTTTTTTCTGACCTCTAATGGTCATTCTACTTGTTATATTGCTTCCAAACTATATGTCAGCTAGTCTACTACCTCTAGAATACTCAGGGATCTCCTTCCCACCAGACCTATGCCTCTTTCCAACTATCTCTCCAAGCTTTCAGCCACTTTTCAGCATATTATTATTACTCAAATCACCACTCTCTTTAGAAATCAGAGGCATTACATCAAAACAGACATTCCAATGATCTCTTCATTCAAAGGTTTGAGGTCTTGAAAAAGAAGTCCAAAATTGAGAAACAACATGCAGTAATGCTGTTGAAAAAGGTGGTTTATTACCACATCTACAAATGAGCAGAGCTGCCAATGCTATTCATACTACCCACTATATCAATTCCATTATTCCTAGTCCAGTTTTTTCACAAAGAGTGAGAGAAGTCCTCAAAAAACCTTTATTCAAGGCAGTAACAAAGAAAAAAAAGCCACTTCTTGCTGTAAAAAAACAAATAGTATTTAGCCTTTGCCCTAAAGTACCAGGAATGGACTATTGAGGACTGGAAAAGGGTTATTTGGGCAGATGAGACCAAAATCAACAGGATAGGGTCAGATAGGAAAGAATGGATATGGAAACAGGCAGATGAGGGCTTTATTAATAGAGAGGTTCAGAAAACAGTGAAATTTGGAGGAGAAAATATTATGGTATGGGAGTGTATTGGTTGGGAAGGTGTTGGGCACCTTGCAGAGATTGAGGGGAGGATGGATGTCAATCAATATGTGAATAATTTGAAGGACAACTTGCTTCCCAGCCTGAAGGAATCTGAAATTTTTCTGAAGAATGTTATCTTTCAACAGGACAATGACCCCAAACACACCTCCAAAAAGGCCAAGAAGTGGATGGAAGACAATAATATCAATGTTTTGGATTGGCCTCCACAATCTTCAGATTTTAATTTTATTGAATACCTTTGGCATCATATTAAAAAGGAGCTTGCCAAGTATTCAAACATGCCAAAGGAGTATAGAAGATTTAAAATAGAGTGGCAGAAGTATGGAACAATATAGATCCAAAGGTGTGTCAGAATTTGATTGAAAGCATGCCTAGAAAAATTCAATTCTACTTGAAACAGGTTGATATAAAGTCTGTGCTAGACCAAACATACATCCATTATAATAGATATTATTGAATAGAGAGGGTATATTTACATTGGATGTCTAGTTCCTTATTATATAACCCCAAACAATTAATCTTTGTTTGGTCTGACTGTCTGTATTGTAACAGTTTTGCATCTTTTAATAATTATTAGGGTATTTGACAAATATTAGTATTTGGTATAACCTCCTTTGACATTAAGCACTGCCCTAACCCTCCTAGGCATGCCTTCAATCAATTCCTGATACACTTCAACTAATATCTCCTCCCATTTCTCCTAAAGTCTCTGGATTAAAATGGCCATATCTCCATGGCCTATAAATCAAATCATATGATTCAGAAACTATATTTGTAGCCAAGAGCTAGTAGCTCCCACGCTCCCACAGACCCTAAGCGAAATTCTCACACCCTCCAATACTACATTATGTACACTCCAAAAGTACCAAACATTGTAATGGTTTTTCACCTCACTGTATAACTAATACTCCAAAATATTATAATATAAACATTTTCAAACCTCTTGGACTTCACATTTTCACATCCATTGTCATGTGACCTGTGCATGTGATCATGAGAAACCTCATGTGATCTGGTCTAGACCTAGTCTCATGACATACCTTATCGTTTTAATCTCCATTGTCTTTTATTCTTCATCAACTCTCATATTCATCTCTGTCATTGTATTCACATACATATATGCTTCTTTACTTTATCTATACTTAGTATTTCCTCTCACACATAGCATGGTCTGTGCACATTCCTGTAACATATAAAGGTAAACACTTTGCAACTGGACTCCCCAGTCTAATTCACTTTATTTATCTTGATAGTCATTGCCTGGATCTTCTGGCCCTTGTAGACTGAGTTGTCTGAAAAAGACCCACATATCCTTTCCCACTATTGAGCCAGGAGTTGTGTATTCTGTAAATTATCTGAGCCTTGTGGATTATTCTGTCGTTTGTGATTAAATCATAACATAAAATCTCAACATATTGACTCAATTTTGAAAGTCACTGTATAGTCTTCTAGGTTTGATTCTAAAGAGAACACATTTCAAAGTGAGTAAGTGAGGATTACACCTGAGTTGCTGAGCTTCTTTGAAGTAAGTAAGTAAATGAAGTGCATAATCATTCCCTTCTCTCTATTCTACTTATGTATATAACAATGGAAAGATTGATTTTTATAGCATGCTGTAGGCTTGTTACAAACACAAGAAAGCCTGTTACTATTATCTCTCTGTGGATTACCTGTGGAGGGAACTCCTAAAAATAATGAGAAAGTCTCTTTAAGAAAGAATTCCTTTGTAAGATTAAATCTTAGGAGATAAAAATCTGCTTTTTGTGGCCTAAAATGCTTTTCTTATATAGATATTTGGAGTAGCTATGCTAGCTTACAAATCACTTACAAATGCCAAGAGAATGCTAAGAGATCAGCTGTCAATTGCCAAAAGAATTATAGATGGCTCATTTTGATTGGATGAGCTCTGACCTAGTAGGCTTGGCAATAACTCAGGCTGACTCATGCATTACAAATCTGGGGTAGTCTATTTTTAGCTCATGACTCATGATGATTCATACTAAGCCAAGCTGAATCTAGTATACTTTTTGGTAGTCATGGATACTAATGTTCACTATGACTCATGTTGACTTATACTGACTAGGTATAGCTCACTCAGGATTAGTATATGGTCATGTGATTGTGGGAATGGTAGCTACTTGGCAAGTGTATAGGGTAGAAATGGAGTATAAAGGATTTCTTTGTAACAATAAGTTTCATCACTATATGACAATAGGTGGAAAAGATAAGTTAATATCTCCCCAGAAAATCACAGGAAAATTAAGAAAATGTAGGGAAAGGTAGTTCATACTATAGACTATCCAACCCTAAAGTCTCTTGGAATTCTGACCATGGAAAGTGTGTAAACTTTGACTTCTTAGGTTCTGCTGTCATGGCCATGCATCAATCTAACTTGATGCAGGTTAGTATGTACATAAAAAGTGCACTGCCACATGGCATACACCAGAGAAGCTGCACATATATCTGGACCTCTTTCCCCTAGACATCAGGTCACCTGCTGTCAAGATGGTTTATCAAAATATGGATGTAACATACCCACCACCATGACTATTCTATAATGTCAAGTAGAACCTCACATGGTTCCTTTTCCTTTCATCTAATACTCCAACTTCATTGCTGCCAAACAAGAAGCTCATGCCAACAATGTTATTCCTGATGCTAATAAAGAGACTCACCTTGAGTGCATCAATGATGACATCCAGCACTTCAAGCTTGAGCATCAGACTATTATAGCAACATCATTCCTGGTGTGAATAATATAGCCAATAACCTGAAGTATCTCCCTCAACCCTCTTTGCCATCACTTCCATCCTCAAGGATAAATTGCATTAGTGGCAACAACCTGAACCAAGTTCAAGTCCTTGTAGAGTTCAAGAACAAGGAGATTAGCAAGAACAGCATTGTAGACAACATGATTGATGTGAACCATTTGCTCTATAAATCTTCCATTTAGTACCTAGGGCAAGGCTGCCAAAGATAAGCATCCTAATCATATCATTGTGATCAAGTATGTTCTTGTGGTCAGAGACTCTAAGTGGGCCATCTTGGCAGGCAGACCACCAACAGCCTCAATAAATGCAATGTGTGTATACCTAACTATGTGTCATCTTTCCTTGTCTCATGTTTTGGTTTATAGGATTCATTGATGGCAATATCACTTGTTCTAAACTTGGCAGACAACCTCCATGACCAGATCCACCTCAGCTACACAATGTGTATTATTCACCTATCACACATGGTACACAGAGGAGCACATAGTGTGCTCCTCTGTTAAGAATTCAGTTGCAAGCTTGGTGCTTGTAATTGCCCCACATAAAGGCTTGGTGCCTTTAAAGGTGTTTCAACATGACTCAATCTATCCACTGCACAGACAAGACTCATCAAAGGTATTTCTTTGGAAATATAACTCAAAGTGTTAAAGATAGTCAGTTTGGTCTTGCTTTGATCTTGCCTTTATATCATCATGATATAATCACTGAGAATTGCAGGCTTGGTTCTGTTGATGACATTTTGCCATGACTCTCTTCACTTGTTGCACCTGACTTTCACTCAGTAAACTTCATCCATGGAAAACCATCATCACTATCTCTGGATCATATCACCCATCTCCATTATTACCTTCTCGGTTGGTTTGTGATGTTGATGTAGCCATCATGTACTCCTTGGTCCCCTTTTTGGATTACACTCATTTCACTTCACATAAGAGGTTTCTTTTGCCTCAAGTTTTACATGTCTCCAATTATTTGGAGCCCAAAACACTCAGAAACATCAGCATGGTGGTGCAATGAGTGGGGTTTAGGTGTAGGATGTGGAGCTTAGGATGATGCTGATGTAACATGCAGTCCAGATGGATCTAAGGAGAACAACACTTGGACTAAACAAGGCTGTGCAAAGAATTAAGGCAGAAGGCCTCCATTTCTGACTTTCCTTCAGCAGTTTTTTTTCTGGATGTAATTCTATGCCACTACCCTTGGAGTTAGAGGTCTGGAGGTCCAGAGATCTTTTGGAGGTGAAAGAACCTTGGCTTTAGCTTATATGCTGCACCTTGCTGATGTTCATGTCTTATATTTTGGAGATGTCATAGATGGTCAGAGGAGAGTCATTAAGACTCAAATGGAGACAGGAGGGGACAGCAAGCTCTTTTGCATCCAGAAAATTCTCCAATATATATAAACATATACTTCTGGCTGTTATGATCCTATTGTGAATGGCAAAACCACAAGGCTCGGAACTATCTTGCAGGTTACACAAATCCTGGCTCAAGAAGAGGGTATGTGGATCTTCTCCATTCAACTCAGGCAATAACTATTGAGGTAAACAAGATGGATTAGACTGGGGATTCCAGTCACAAAGTGTCTACTTATATAGTGTACAAGCTCACGCACAGACCATGCTATACGTGGGAGGGATTACCATAAATAGATTAATGGATGCCATGATCATGAGAGAGAGATAACAGAAATGAAATGGGCTGTGTGAGAAGAGCAGAAATTAAAAGGGCGAGGTTACCACGAGGTATGACATCATTAGCTCTAGGCCTGGTTATGTGATGGTTACCATGGTCACATGCACAGATCACGTGACTGAGAAAAGAAAAAGATGTAAGTCCGAAAAGTTTGAAAATGTTCATATTATAACACTGGCATGCAAGGGCTTGCAAGGCTTTTGAGGTCCTGAGCCAACTAACCTCAACAACCAAGCAAATATGTGTTCAATAAGCTATGAACCTTCCAAGAGCCATTGTCAAGCTCCAAGTAGACAAACATGTATTGGGTGTTCTGAGCAAGAAAAACATAGGAGCAATTACATTTCACTGGCTTCTTCCATATATTATCATAAGTTCTCACCTGCATTTAGCAGATCAATGAAGTGCACAAAGCCTCCACTAGTTGTATTTGAAATGCTTGAAGGTAACTGTTCTGGCAATGAGTATCCAAGACATTCAGAAGGGTTAGATAGTTGATTTCAAAAAGCATAGGTTACACTCACCTTTTGGCACTTGTCTAAACTTGCTTGAATAACCAGACAGTGACTGTTCCACCTCTGCAGTCATGACAATACCTAGGTAGGGAGAAAATAACAAAAATGAAACTGATCAGAAATAATTACTGCTGTCAGAAGACAAGCACTTACCCTCTTTTCACAGGTCAAGAGGAGCCTGCAGCTTGCCTTCTGATGTACCACTACACACCATGATTAACAGAGTCTCACTATAAGCCTCTGTCACCTCATTCTCTGGGAGACGAATGGATCATTAGATATAGGAAGAATGTAAGAAAAGGAAAAACTTACTCTCAGACAACTGCTACCTGCAGCCATTGTTCTGGAACAATCCATTGGTGATGATGATGGTATCAACAAGTTGCTTGTGCTTCTGTGTGCTATCTTGACATGTTTCATGAAGATCTTCCCCCTCATATAGGAATGCCTGCAGTGGTCAACAATGCAACTTATTGCCCTCCCATTCAATGTCATATTCCTTGCCATTCACAATGAACAGAGGGATTTTTGAATGCTGACTCCAGTGGTGATGATTGTGGGCAGTAGCATTTTTGAATGTTCGTTTACAATCCTAACAAGTAAAAGACATGGTGAGAAGTAAGTGAGACACTGTACCAGACTGCATGTATAGTATAGTGCTTCTGCTGTGGGCAGGGCATGTATGAGGCTGAGAAATGGAAACAATACTGGTATAACTTGATCAATTGGTGTCAAAGTACAACATTAATAGATAGTCTGTGATGATTAAACAAGGAGGGATAGTAAGAAGCTGAGTACCACATGCAACTCAATAAATATAGACTAGACCAACTAACTCTCCCCTTGGGCCCAATGCATCCTTTTCAATGCTGCTCACAATGCTTGCACAATTTGGCCATGGAATTTCACTTGACAAAGGGTAGAAGCAGATACAGTTCACTTAGGTAGCTCTCTCAAAGACATGGAGGCTCAAACTTGGAGGAGCTGACATGGGTCTCTAGACCACTATTCATCCATATATACAACACTAAGGTTGGGGTCTCAACCACATGAAAGCCTTTGGTAGTTTGTTATAATATAAACATTTTTGAACTTTTTGGACTTGACATTTTGCCTTGCTCATTTGGCCATTGTAGACTGAGTAGTTCAGACCAAGACCCCCATATCCTCTCCTTCATTGTTGTGCCAGGCTTTGTGTAACCTGCAAGTTAGCTTGAAGAGCAATGACCCAGACTTCCAATGTGGGGTTTCCTATGGTGGTAGATGTTGAGGGGCTTCCTCAATGATGTTAATGAGTGAAGAGCAAGTCGACTGAAGTATCATCCTAGGGGATTCCTAGATGAGGGATGAAGGTTCTTTTGAGAAGAAAAAATATGGAGTGCACAATCAGAAGATGTGCAGGTGACTTAGAGGAGAAAAGACGGAGGTTAAGCACATAGATTGCCTGGGAACGATGAGCTACAAGCAAGATTGAGGCAGGTCGAAACTAGGGAGAAGTGCATGGCCTGTCAACATTAGATCAAAGAAGAAGCATGTACACAGCCTGTGTATCATGAGAGGATGCACTACTGGTATGGAGGCAGTCAACAAAGCCAGTGGTGAAAGAAAAGCAATATAGTCCAATGGATGTTGTAGGATCCTTTGGATAAAAGTCCTAGAACAGATGGTAGTACATGGATTGAGAGAAGGTGAAAGAGAAGTATGAGAGAAAGAAGAAATTGTAACATTACTCCCTTTGTAGAGTCAAGACCACGAATGAAGACAATTCCAAAACATGAGAGTGCACAGCAGCTCAACCACAATTAGTCTAGTAAAAAACTGGCCCACCAATGAGCAATCTAGTGATGTTACCATAGCTTGTATCTAGCTGCATGCTCCACAGGAGGAGTTGGAGGGCATTGTGCAACAGCATCAAGTATGGGTAAAGAATCATGGGAAAGAAATGGGGAAGAATGTTTATAGCAAGAAGGAGAAGGAAACAGAGGAGAGGATGTATCATGTTGGATGGAGAGGGACAAGTGCAGGGCATGAGGTTCGTAACCCATCATCAAGAAAAAAGGGGATTTGCCAGTTACAGAGTGCAAGTGGTGATTATGCATGAATTCAGCATGAGAAATACAGGGTCCAGGGTTGGATCTGTAGTAAATGCAGAGATAGATTTCAACTTCCTGGTTGACTTGTTCCATTCTCTGTTGTCTGAGGATGGTATGCAGTAGAGAGGGAAAGATTGTACTTGAGAAGTCTCCCCAGCTCACGAGTAAACGAACTCACAAACAGGGGACCTCAATCAGAGATAATCTTGTTGTAAAGCCCAAAATGAAGGAAGATTTGTGGAAAAAGAGGGTGGCAACACCCTCGTGGTGATTTCTTCGTGGGACAAAGAATCACCCCCTTTGTAAGGCCATGGTTGACCACAACCAAAAGGAAATCAAAGCTGGTAAAAAAGACCAGGAGATCCATAATCAGATTACAAGAGATCTGCTGGAAGGGGTGAGATGCAGAGGATTTAATCGGAGTGAGTGGGGGAACAGTGGGGTGCATGTTGGATTTGGCCTGCTGGCATGCGGCACAGCCTTCGATGTAGTGGCAGACATAAGTGGCAAGATCCAGCCACCAGAATTCAGCAGCAACAAGTTGACAGGTCTTTAGGAAACTCAGGTGACTGGCAGTCTCATGGTCATGGCAACATGTAAAATAGAGCAGCGGAGGGAATCATCTATGGGGATATAAACATGACCTTGATAGGTAAGGATGCTGGCTTCTATTTGCCAGTCGGTGAGACAGGAGCAGAATACAGGAGGAATATCCTGGTTCATGAATTGAAAAGCCTGTCAGACAAGGGTGTTGGACTCAGAAGATTGCTTAATGCAGGTATAAAGAGTGATGTCAATAGTCTTCACAAAGAGGGAAGGAAGGAGAAGGGTTATGCCCTCATTATCAAGGTCAGACTTGGAAAGAAGATCTGGTCAGTGAAACAGAGCATTAGGTCTGGGAATGTGGATCATTTTAAGATCAAAGTTGGCAAGGGTGATAAGCCAACAGGCTTGGTGGTGGTTGAGGATGTGCAGTTGACAGAAATATTTCAAGTTCTTGTGATCTGTCAAGGTCTGAATAGGAAAGGCAGAGCCATGAAGGTAGTGGTGCCATACCTTGAGGTCATGGATGACCATGAGAAGTTCACAGTCATAGATGTCATATTTTATTCTACAGGAGAGAATGATTTGGAAACGTAGGAACAGGGGTGCCATTCTCCATTGGCATCAGTCTGAAGGATGATTTCCCCGGAAGCATGCTTTGAGGGATCAGTGGCGATGGTGAAGGAAGTGGAGAGATCCAGCATTTGCAATACTGGTTTTTGAAGGAAGAGGAATTTCAATGTGGCAAAGGCAGAGTTGCACAAGGAGGACCAAGACCATGAGGTGAGCCTCTTGGTAATAACTTATGGTCTATAAGGAAATATGTAATGTTAGAGTAATTGGGGATGAATTGACAATAGAAATTGGCAAAGCCCAAAAAGGAGTGAACATCTTTGATGGTGGAAGGAACCGGCCAGGATGAAATCCTGTCAAGCTTGACAGGGTCCATGGCAAGTTGGCTGGGTTTGACAATCATCCTGAGATACTCTACTTCATCAGTGGCAAACTTGCATTTCTCAAGCTTGAGATGGAGATCAAGTTCGGTCATGCATTAGAGAACATGTTTTGTACATTCCTCATGGGTTTTGGCATCAGGGGAGGCAATAAGAAGGTTGTCCATATAGATGATGAGCCATCCTTTGGCAATCATATTTTGGAAGGAGTCATTCATGAATCTCTGGAAGGTGGCAGATGAGTTGCAGAGTCCAAAGAACATTACAGTTGGTTTGAAGAGCCCCTTATGGGTGATAAGGCAGCTTTTCACTGGTGTCCATCTTGGATACAGACATTGTTATCTTCCTCCTTGCTCTTGGGAAATGATCCTGTGGGTATCCAAATGGCAGATCCATCCATCAAACATCATCACATTTCTCAGCTTCAGTCAATTTTTGCAAACCACATTGCCACTGTCCATGAGAGGGCTGAAAAGAAGCACCAGCACAATCAGAAATCTCTGCTAGAGAAGAGATGAATATGTGAGCATGTCCTTGCCTTCAGTTTTCCCAGGGTAAGATCTTTCAGCATTTCAACATTCATACTGCATACTGACCATGCTTATAGAACAACAAAGATCCTGTCACCATTGACTTCCAAGATGGATTTGTTTACCCTGACTTCAAGCTTATGCACCTGGTGCTTACTGATCTTGAGCTGGTTCTGCCAGGGTATGAGGTGGTATTGCCCATGGTCCATTTCTTTGACACTTCACTGGACACTTGGGTCAAAATGAAGGTTGACAGTGTCATCAAGCTCACAAAGCCCTCACTGAAGCTTTTTTTCAAGTGTGTCAACATCACCTCATACCCACAATTTGATCATCACTTTGGTTTAGCCTTGGCGCATGAGGCAAATCTCCATGTGTCACTCTCTCAAGAGTATACCTATGTCAAGCAGGCTCAGATGAACATGAAAGCCTACACACTGGACACACTGGATGTCCTCCTGGAGCTCTTCATCTGGTAAGGAGGACTATGAGAATGTCTTGTCAGCTCCCTCACAAAAACATTGCACAAAGTTTAACAAACCCCTTTAGCACTCTCAAAAGCCACACTGTCATTCTATTCTCATAAACCATGGTATGTGTTGGCTTACATGTAGGAGATATTATCTACTGATAGTGTGTCTTAGATGTGGTCAAGTCCAAACGGCCTTTTTTTTTCAGCCAAGCATTGCAAGGCTTGTCTAGACTTTGCTTATGCTCATAAAGATTGGACTCTGGAGAACTGGAAGAAGGTAGTATGGTCTGATGAGACCAAAATCAATCGCCTAGGGTCAGATGGGTGCAAGTGGATATGGAAAAAAGCAGGGAAAGGGCTAAGTGATAGGCTGGTGGAAGGTACAGTGAAGTTTGGAGGAGATTCTTTGATGATGTGGAGCTATATGACTTGGCAGGGAGTTGACTATACTACCAAGATTGATGGTAGGATGGATGGGGACCTTTACCTTCAGATTTTGAAGGATGAACTGCTCAATTCTTTGCAGTTTTATGGTCTTGATCCTCCTGACATCATCTTTCAGCAGGACAATGACCCCAAACATACTTGCAAGAAGGTGAAGGGGCCAACTTGACTTCAGGAGCAGGATTTTCATACTATGGTATGACCTGCACAGTCTCCTGACCTCTAGATCCATCTTGTCAACTCATCTAGCACACAATAAGATTAACAATGGATTCTATTGAGGGAACACGGTGCGAACAAGAATGAGAGGACATGGAATGAACAAGAATGTAAACTACACAGGCCAATTACCAGGATAAGCGCCCTGTGCATCTAGCTTGGCCCTGGTAACACAATTGTGACGCAAGATGACCTGATCCAAAAAAAAGTCATACTTATCAACCAGCATCTCCCGACATATGCCATGATAGCCACCAATCCACATGTTCATCTGCTTGGCGATCAATAAGTTGAAGAACCAGCCTTGGCCATCTTGACTGATCAGCTCACGAAATGCAGCAGGATTGCAATTTTCTTGACAAAATGTATGGCAATTCTTTGTGCTTGGACTTGAAATAGAACACTTACCACAATGCTGGCAATGCCTTCTGCACCAAACATTGTGTCTCGGCTGAGTATCATGTCACATGGTGCTATGGCAAGTTGCATATTGTGTATTCACAAATGAGTCAACTTGGCTTGTGTGCTTGTGTGGCAGGGAGGGTGGGGATGTAGGTAGATCAGCATCTGTGACATGACCACTTGAATCAATGTCAAACACCTCCTCGTTGTTGATAACAATGAGTTGGGATAGCGTGCGAGTGTTCATGGACTAGTTGGTTGGATGGGCATCATGGGCACATTGAAGCAGTTGTGTGATCCACAACATGGGTGGCCAATACAAACACCATCTGTGACTACAACTGAACATTTGTGATCAACTACAGACATCTGTTAGTAAGCTAGGGCGATTCAATAGCGACACATACTCACCTCTGCCATTTGGACCGTAAAACCAATGCATGCACTTGTCACAGAAGTGAGTGAGCTCTGACTGCCCCTCAATGTGCATGCATTGATTTCGCACCTGAATGAGTTCAGTAAAGCGATACTTCTGATCTTCTGAGTGTGTGACAACCAGATACTCCTGCCATTCTGTTGCATCTTCTAGAAGACAGTAGAGGAGAAATACCAACCATACATGTTCGGTTGAAAGTGAAAATCCAAAGACCCAACCTGGCAGGAGTTCATTGGTCTTGGCCATTGATGTGTTGTAAAAGTTGGCACAGGTGGTAGCAAAAGTCTTGCACATCAAATTAGTGAATGAAGGCAGGTAGAGAGAGACTGCACACCAATGGTCCATCAATGCCAACCACATCTCAGGGATACTGCCGTAGTAAGTATGGTTTCCCTTGAAGACCTTGAAGTTGTGGTGATAGTTGATCTTACATGCTACTGAGTCATCAATCCTTGTATAGGCGCATGCAACGATTCACATGTACCTTTGCAAGACAGATGGACTGAGTAGACAGAAAGTGGACTGTTAGCAAGCATATACAAAATACATTGCCATTGCTGTGCATACATCATATGCATGCCTTTGAGGGTATGAGGACAGAATAACATTGAACAGTACTGGTTGGGTGGATAGAGAGCTCATGCAGCTATGAGAAAGGCATCAGCCTCAATCCTAGGTATGAACCCCCCTGTCTTTCCTGACCTTTCATCTCCATTCCCCCCTAATTACCTGTCTCCCCTTCTTATTACCTACTCTTGAAAATACTTGTACTCCCAAAAATACTCGAAATCCCTGGACTTTAATACTCCTGTTTTACCTCCATATATAAAGCCTCATATCTAGCCTTGTACTTTAGCTAGATTATCAACTAAGATTACCAACTTAGATTCCTGACTACAATTATCAACTTAGACTCTTTGATCAACTCTGATCCTCTTGACCTCCTCCAACCTTATTGATCTCCTCCAAACCACCTCCAAACCTCCACTCAAAAATACAAGGACCCAATCAACAGCAAGGGTGCACCACATATGTATGGTGATGCCAAAGTCTTTATTCCCACCAGGTGATGCCCAAGTCCTTATTCCCACCAATTCCAGAGTTCCAGAGTTACATATAGAGATTATTGGTACAGTCTTAACAGTAACAGAGTTGACCAAGGTAAACTCATGTCATGACTCCCATATTGTACAAATGGTTAGGTACAGACAGAATTAAATAAAGGACACTCAAGATGCTGGGTTTTCTAAAAATTTGGATTGCATAGAACTGGGAAGTAAAAGTCAATAGAACTTATTTTGCTTCATCTTGAGGTGCTAGGCAATACAAAATGAGCTCATATTCGATTGCAGCTTTAGTTTGGAACATGCTAGAGGTTCATCAAGGACATTCCAGCAGACAAGGAATCCAACAAAGTGTTCTTCTGAAAGTGGAAGCTGTAAAATAAGGTCAATGGTCCTTACTAGCTTGAGCTCACTGTGGAAGCAGAATATTCTACAAGCTGATCTTATAAACCTGGTTTCTGCAACAAAATAAATTGGGTTGGCACTGGGTGTGTGCTGTTGAAAGAGTTTAGTGTGGTCAACATAAGTAGAAGTACGGATATTGTTATCAATAAAATAAATCTGCATGTCAAATCGCATGCATTCCATGACCTGTTGAGGAGTTAAGATGGTGTGAACAGTGTGCATCAAATTTAACACATCCATCCACAACTCTCATAGCTTTAGAAGTTTTTGCTGGTAGTTAGTATTGCCTCAAAACATATGGAGTTCATATGTAGGAGTCCTACCAAAATAAATACACAGTGGGTACCACATAAGTATTTCGCTGATAGAACTAATGTTGTGAGTATTACATTGTGCCTCAATATATTTTTTCATGTTGGCATAGAAACACATAGCATAGAAGTCAGCAGGTTACTCAAAGGCTAGAATAAATCCTGTCATGATGGGACACTTGATTAATCAGCAATGGTCACTGACGTACCATCAAAATCTGTTCTCGAATAGAATTGAATTGAATTGGAAAGTAGAATACAGATGGACCTGAGTTGGATCAAAGTCCAAAGTATGGAGAATATTGTACGCTTTCTTGCATCCAATAGAGAGGGCAAACAAGCTGGGGTTGCAGTGAGGAGGAGGGTACCATGACTCATTTGATGTGATACTACTAGCTGCATTGTCTGCATCTCCATCGTAAATTTCATTGTCATTGCTGGTAATTGAGCAAAAAGGGGAAGAAGATACTGGGCAATATGTAGCTTTCTCTACTAATTTTCCAATAGGTCCATCTGGTGCTAAAAGGATAAAATGGTGCTCCAAAGTTGAGGGTCTTGGATCCCTAACTATAGGGGGAAAATTATAGGAGGGTTTCAGAGTAGGGAGTTTCTGGGTATGTGGGATTTGCTCATTCTTCCTCCTGGGTATGTAGCAGTTGTTGTTGTAGTCTGCATAGGTTGGCTAGTCGGCTTAGAAATGGTAGCTCATATCCTCCATGAGCAAAGCAAGTTTCGAGAGGAGGGAGATGGGAAAAATCATGAATAAGATGGTATTTTTCAAGATGAGACTGGTACTGGAGAAGGAAGGATGTAGACAGGGCTCCTACTTGGTTGAATAGAGCATAAGATACAGGAGATGTGATGTGTCATGCATCATTTGGTAGGCAGACAGTAGAGAGGGTCACTTCTCATTTACTCTGATCAGATTAGATTGTCAGCAAGATAGTAGACACCAATGTACACAAGTTGGTAGTTATTGAATACATTTGTTACATTTGGCAGCAGTGTGGTGAATTGCGCAGAGTTCACAATCAACTTCTTGGCTAGATGGTTGCCGACCACATTATATACATGGGCTCTAATTGAACTGAGTCAACTATTATCTAATTGAGGAGGGAGTTTCCTGAAGGTATTGATGTTAGGTTCAGGCTGAAACATCTGAGTATAGGCATAATCCTATATCATTATCTAGGGTTTTGACAGTTGTCATCTTGTGACAGTTCATTTCAGGTAGTGGCATTAACAGTTTGACTGTCATGTCTAAATATCTGGCTTGTGACTTGGTGTGACTCATTTGCTGAGTTCTACTATTTAGACATGACTTGCCATTTTCATCTGTGTGTGGTAATGTCATATCCCATAATTCCACAAGTCCACCTCTGACACCTCCGACACCTCCAGCGCACTACACACCAACTCTGGACCTCCAGAATTACCTCTCTTTTCATTTATCCTGTAATACTTATTTCCAATACTCACATATCTCTGTTGTCCCTGCATCTCGTACCTCCATCACCCCTACATTCCATACCTCCGTCCTTCCTGATCTTTCATCTTCATCTCCCCTTAGTTACCCATTTCCCTTTTTCATTATTCCCTCAAAAATACTTGTACCCCTGAAAATACTTGGACCCCCAGACTTTAGTACTCTGTCTCCCATTTCACCTCTGTATATAAACCCCCGTATCTAGCTTTGTACTTCAGTTAGATTATCGACTCAGACTATCGACTTAGATACCGACTTTTGACTTCTGCTATAAACCCTCTGTTCACCTCCAATTTTTATTGATCACCTCCAACTTTATTGTTCCCCTCCAAATCACCTCCGAACCTCCACTCCGAAATACAAGGACCTGATTGACAGCAAGGGTGCACCACATACAGTGAAGCCAACATCCTTATCCCTACCAATTCTGGAGTTCTGGAGTTATACCTGGAGATCATTGGCACAGTCTTAACAGGTAATACCATAATTTCCATCACATGGTCTCTATTTACCTTGTTAAATCATAGATAGGTTCCATTGGGTCTCTCATTGATAGAGACAAGATTTTGTTGCTGCCAGAGGCATCCTAATAATATATTGAGTGGAGAAGTAGTAGTTACCCAATAATTACCAATGGTACTTAGTCCACTGATCTTCAGTTTCAAATCAGGTATTAGACCCTTAAGTATGCTGGTGCCATCATTTTGCATCATGCAGTGACATTGTAGCACCAATGTCCATATGTAGATATCTTTAAATCATTTTCCCAAACTCAGCACTTAATTAAATTTACTTCACTCCCAGAATCTACTACTGTATTATAAGTATATTTACCAATTTTCACTGGTACTCTTAGTAGTGATTCATGGTTAGCACAAGTCACATGGTGTATGGTGGCATTAGCCAACATTATATTTTTGACATGGATTTGCTTGGCTAAGGTGGTACTTAATTCCTACAAGGTATCTAGTATTTCTCCAGCAGTAATATTAATAGGGGTACTTAATATCTTAGTTAGCCCATCATGGGGTGTAGTTTGTAATGACAGCTTAATATGATGATTAGTGTTTTAAAGTTTGGTTCAGTTTGGTTTTTTATGCCCAAATAAGGCAACTGGTCTGCAACTTATCCAAATGAGTTCCCAAAACTCTTGAACTGGCTGGTTTTGAGGGATGAAGATGTTGTGGGGTGCTTAGTAAGTCAAATTTCTCTGATCAACCATCTTCATTGTTACTTGATTATTTTTTATTTGCAGGATTTTTATTCCACCAGGACTCTCTGTCACCCAGTTAGGTTCTCTAATTATCAATGCACTTATTTGACACATCCTTTATATGATCAGTAGATGACCTACAGTTATTGAATACATTTCTTTTGTTGTATATGAACTACTCTCACTCACTTTTCCTTATGTACAGGTTCCTTTCAGTCACAAGTCCCTTCAATCTCACATTTCTGGATTTGGATTGGTCACTCAGTAGATTTGTTAGTACTACTTTATTTTGTCAGTTTAAACTGCTAGTTTTTCATGCAAGTATGTATATTCCATTCATTACCTCTTCTTGGACAGTGTGATTTTCCTTCAATGGGCGCTTGGCTGTGTACACTTCATATGTACTATATTCATCATCATCATCATCATTATCTTGGTTACTGATGACAGGCACTACATAGATTATTGAGCTGCATTTAAATTGGCTACAGTTAGCTACAACTAGGTTCAATTTCCCTCAATGTTCCTGTATGTCAGAATATTTATCCTTTCTATAGTAGGAATCCAGGAGGGTCTTTCCACTCTCTCTTCTGAGAGGATAGTTATATCCAGGTAAGCCTAGTTGTCCTCTTCCATTGTAAACTAACTCTTCTCTCTTCACTAGATCTTTGATAGGTTGGCAATCTCTTAAGGTGTGTTGATGATTTCCACATACACAGCAGTTGAAGGAAGATTGGGTAGTAGGTAAAGATATAGTCCTTTGGTTACTAGTAGACCTAGTCTCTTGGTTACCAGTAGGAATATATTTCTTTGGCTTGTTAACTAACTGGATGATCTGAGAGTTAATCAGGAGTGCCTTGAAGTATGCTTTTGCATATCCAGGGTCACTGAGATTTAGTTTACTCATTTTATCTATGAGTTGATCAATATTATCTCCTGTACTCTTGGTGGGTTTTCTTTCTCCCTTTTGCTTCTTCTTATATACTTCTATTGTACCTTTCCTACTTGACTAATCTGAGGATTTCTTAACTTTAGTAGACTTCTACTTGTGCTTAGTCTCATATTCACTCTCATTTGAACTACTACTGTCTCATTCATCATCAGAGTCAGGGTCAGTTTCAGATTCAGAACTGCTGTCATCCTTGGAATGGTAACATACATATGCTTGACCTCTTTTGGTCAAATTGATATTAATGTAGTAGATATTCTACTGTTTTGCTAATTTCACTGCTAGTGAAAGATTGAGAAATATCTTTAGTAGTATCTCCAGCTAGTATGTGGGCTTCTACTCTGTCTTACATGTCCCTAGGAATGCCTAGCCAGAAGTAGATATTATAGTCATCCTCTTGGATGACCTTTTCAGCCTTAAATCATTGCCCTATGATTGTGAACTTTCTAACATATTGTTTCCAAGCCGCTAGACTATCTAGAGGCTTCTTTGTATACTTTCTGATAAGCTGTTCCAGGTCTCCTTTCTGGTAATGGCTCTCATCTCACTATATATCATATAAGCAGAGAATCTTGGTTTTTAAAGTCAACTAATTGTTGGCTCTATACTCTTTCAATAACTCAATGAGTCAGCATACTTCTATACTGCAATACATAGCTTGTGATTCCTTCACATTTTTTCTGATCAGGGATGATTTGGCAGTGGCCTATAGGTGTTCATACTGATGTACAAAGTCCTTGACTTTGTAATATTGCCCCTTGAACTTATTAGAATCATCTTGGCTTCTATAACTAGGTAGAGGCTATGGTCCTTGGTTATTGGAAACCATATTGGAATAGTAAGTGGTACTTGATTGGTAATAGAATGTATGGTTTATTGGATTGGAATAGTTGAATTATCTTCAATTTACCTCCCTTATGATGAGCTCCAATTTGTTTTCTTTGTAGGGAAATGCAATGGAACTAAACATTGTTCCCCAGACTTATGATTTATCTACCCACAAATGTTACACTATTAGCTAGGGATAAATATCTTCTACATGAAATCAGTAATAAACTTAGTGTGGACAACACATGGTTTGTTTGCCAATTCTTTACAAATGTAGATAGGTTGAAGAAGTTAAGATTGCTTTGACTGATAGTCTGGTTAGTAATGTGATTTACTAGTGTTCAATTCACTAGAATTGGACTAGACTACAGTGTCTGTTTGTACTTATTTGCACTTGTTTGTACAAGTGTGATATTGGCTAAACTTGAAGAAGTTGCCAAAAGTTGGTTTTCTTGTACCTGTTGATGGTAGTATATCAAGGGGCTGCAAAGATATTAGAATATTAGTAGTAATCTGTAGATATGCTAAGATGTAAAGATGTAGAGATGTATATATATTCCAGGCTTTGCTGAAAATCAGACTAGGCTTCACTTAGTTCACTCAGATAGGTTTTACTAATTCAATCTTTATTGTGTAACTAAAGAGATGAAATTCAAGTTAAACTAGACTAGCACTTATTCCTTTAGGTGGCTTAGTTAGCTGAATAGCAAATATGTTAGGTTCTAGTAGTTTAAATTATTGGAGATCTATTCCCTTTAGTTGCCCTATGAAAGGTTTTCTTCCTGAAGGTGTTCTATTACACTTGTTTCTTCTTGGATACAAGTCTTTTGCTTCTAACAATCTATCTAGTAGAGCTAAAGTGATGGAAATTACCTGCATTATATCTGGTAAAAACAAATGATCACCTAAAGGCCTGGTAGTCTTCTTGGACCAGGGATTGATCCTATATGCATTTGTATAAAGGAAAATGATTAGGCACTAGTTCTTCCTTCCATACAAAGTGAAAAATGCATTTCTTTTGAAGTGTGGGCATATACCTGTTTAATCTTTGGGTGCATTTCAAATGGGCAATCTTGCCTAGCTTAGATTGGCTTGTTTTCAACAAAAAACTACTCAAATGATGCTGTGATGAGAAGGTACACTATAAGGATGTAAAAGGCACAGTGGTGGAGTCAGAGAGGTATCCCAACAGTGTCTGACACATGTTTTGTTAATCCAAGGAGAAATATTGCTCCACCTTACACTAACTTTCTTCACCTGCAAGCTGTTCAATCATTCAGGCTCAATAATGTTTGTCAATGCCAATATAGAGGCTAATATAAAAGGTAAAAAATGCCTTGAGTAATCTACAAACCTCTGTTTGGTGACTGCACATGGCAAAAACTATAGAGACTAAGGGTTAAATATGATTTGTTAGCTGGTTCAGCAAAGAGAAATATCTACCTGTGTTTTTGCATTAGCTCTCAAGTGCTCACCTGAACTCATCTCTGTACTAGTGTCCTCATGTTTCTTGCAATCAACCTGATTATAGTGTATCCTTTTATATGCTTGCACATCCTGAATGATAGCCTCAGATATGGCAGTCCTTTTGCACTGCTGTGAAAATGAAGTTGGTGAGCTATCATGGAATTGTGGGAGTATATCAAATAGGTGCTGTTTCTCAGAAGGTCATAATAACATGACAGATTGCTGTGTTCTACTGAAAAGTGAATTCCCACCTATAATTATTTGCAAGTTGGAATCTAAGCCATGCTAATTGCCCTTACTGGCTTGTGGAGGGAGTCAAACCAATGGATTGATACACTAGCCTGCAGACATTCTTTGGCACCAACAGATCTTGCTCCTTTCTCCAAAGCCATGAACTTCTTGATATTTTCTTCCATCAGGCCTATAGCTGTCAAGCTGCTTAGGACTGCATTCACAAGACTAGGGATGTGTGAGCCTCCATCTGAAATGTCAAGCAGTGATGCTGCCAAAGTTTTGAGCTTCTGAATGTTGTCTGCAGTCAAGCCAATGTTTGCCAACTTGCTCATGACCATATTGTTATGATATGAACATTTTCAAACTTTTTTGGACTTAACCTTTCATCTCCATAATCATGTGACCTGTGCATGTGATCATGAGAAACCTCACATGATCTGGTCTAGACCTAGTCATGTGACACACCCTATGGTTTTCATCTCCATTGCCTTCTATTCTTCATCAATTCTCATGTTCATCTTTGTCCTTGTATTCACACATGCACATTTCTTTACATTACCTATATCTAGTACTTACTCTCATGCATAGCATGGTCTGTGTGCACTCCTGTAACATATAAAGTTAGACACTTTGTGACTGGACTCTCCAGTTTAATTCACTTTGTTCACCTGAATAGTTATTGCCTTGGCTCTTAGCCATTGTAGACTGAGTTGTTTGGAGAAGACTCCTACCCTCTACTTCTATTGAGCCAGGCTTTGTGTAACTTGTGAAATGGTCTGAGTCTTGTGGTTGTTCATTGTCATTTGCAATAAGGTTCATAACACATATCAGAGATGATTGTAGAGACCTGAATCATGAAGAGGTTAGGAGTTTTCTTAAGTCAATATTCAAGCTAGATATTACAATATAGATGGAAGACTATATATAGGGAGGGAAATAGAAGTTGGGGCACTCAAGTCCAAGGCTCCAAGTATTTTCTAGGATCTGAGTATTTTCAGAGGTAAGTATAAAGTGAAGACAGTAACAAAGGGTCAACAGGTAACTACAATAAGATCAGGAGAGATAGACATAAAGGGATACAGGAAAAACAGGATACAAGAATATTGGAAATAAACTATACAAGATAGATAAAAACAGAGGAGGAAGTCTGGAGTTTCAGAGTTGTTAGGAGTTCATTGGAATTGTCAGGAGTTGATCAAAAGTTGAAAATGGTATATGATATTCAACTGGACCACCACATTGTTCTTTTGCCTGCTTTGCTCAAAATTCCACTAAGAAAAATGGTGGTTAAGATGACAAACCCCAGGTACTGAATGGCCCTTTACAGGCAAAGATTGTCTTGTAGTTTGACCTCACTAAAACTACTATAGTGGCTTGATTGTTATATCCCAAAATTCATACAAGTCCAACTCTGGCAACTCCAGCACTCTATGCATCAATTCCAGACCTATCTCATATACATTGCAACTCTGGAGGTTTGGAGTTCTCTCTTCATCTTATATATCCTGTATAGTGTATTTCCAATTCCTCTTCACTTTTGTCTATCCTATATTTTGTCATTCCTCTTCTCCCTGACTTTGTCTTAGTAACCCACTGACTCTTTTGGCTATATTCCTCTATCTCATTACTTATCCTAGAAAATACTCCTCCACTCAAAAATACTCTTACCCTTAAAAATACTTGGACCTCCAGACTTTACTACTTTGTCTTCCATTTTACTCTGTATATAAAGTTGTACCAATAGGGCTTGTACTTCAGTTTAAATATCATCTTAGACTTACCTCCACTTCTGTTGACCTCTGTCTGAGTCTTGATGACTCATCTCTGATCAACCTCTGATTGACTTCAAGTTGTCTCCAACCATTGGTTCACCTCTGACCACCTCCAACCATCTTCGTAAATCTGGGACACCAGACTCTGACAAGGACATACTACATACAGTGAAGCCAAAATCCTATCATTTTCCTCATATATAACTCTAGAGTTCTAGAGTTCATATCAGAGTTGACCCAGTTTTAACAGTATATTCAAACTCCTACTTGTTCAAGAGTCCACTTACAATGTCTACACATGTCACTAGATCTAGAACCCCTGCCACAGGCACCAACACCAACCCATCTCCTCATTTCAACCTTCTTAGCCTTTTCGAAAACAGTCATTGAGGTCCTGAACTCATCAACCAATTTTGAAGCTTCTCTGCTTGATACACCTCCATCTTTGCTTTTCAAGAGCACCCCCACCTGCAGTCTTCTACTCTAGGAGCATGTGTTGTTGAGCTCAACCTCAGAAAAGAAGCTTCTTCTTCTTCTCTATCATCTTTCAGCCAGCAGCCAAATGAAAAAGTGTTTGGCTTTCATACTCTCTCCAATGACAGTGATCCTCTGAATAACCCAGATTTCTCTGAAGATGACCTGTCAGATAATGATGATTCTAACTTCCTTGGTAACAATGGCAATTACCCCTCCAACTCTCATTCCATGAGACATCCTCTCTCAGTTCACGAGTGTTATCAAAGGCCTTGCTTGTTCTTCCCATTATTCCACCTCCAAATCTATGTCTTGCATCAAAGTCCAAAAATCAGACCAGTTTGACAGGATGGATCCCTACAAACTCCAAGTTTTTCTTGTATAGTGCAAGTTGAACTTCCTAAACTGTCCTAAGGCTTTTAGCACAAACTGCACCAAAGTTACCTTTGTACAGTCCTACCTTAATGACATGGTGCTGGAATGATTCAAACTGGACCTTCTCCAGATGGAAGATCCCAACCTCTGTCCATTATGAATGGACAACTTTATGGAGTTTATTTCAGAGCTCTAGACCAACTTTGGTTCCCATAACTCCATTAGAGATGTGGAGCACCAGTTCAACCATCTTTCTATAAAAGATAGTTAACAAATTAACAAGTATGGGGTTGAGTTTAACCACATCATTTCCCAGGTTCAAAGATATGGAGAAGGTGTTCTTTGGCACTATTTTTACAACAGATTTTCTGACCATATCAAGGAGAAAATCTCTTGTGTTGGAAAGCCTCCTATGCCTCCTGACTTTTGTCACCTCACCCAAGCTATTGACACACACTATTAGGAGCACAAGTCTGAGATTACTCATCAGGCAAAGCTTGCTCCATCCTCCTTTGCTAAACCCTCCAACAAACCCTCTACATCCACATTCTCCATCTTTGCTCATAACTCTGGTAGCTCCAAGAACTTCAAGGAGTTTAAGAGTAAGGCTGCCTTCACTTCTTCTTCCCCTCCAAAACCTAACCTCTTGTTCAAATTTGGCAAGAACAGCAAGCTCACCACTGCCAAATATAAACACTGCTTTTATGAGAAGCTCCATATGTTCTGTAAATACACAGGATACATGGTCAAGGATTGCCTAAGATCTACATCTCATGTGTCAAAAAGCCACACTATTACAATTACTCCAGAAGCCAAACCAGAGGCCTCCTTCAAGACAAAAAAAAGTTCCTAACCTCTGTAACTCCACATGGGAAGAAGGTCACAGTGATTCCAACCATGCACCAAAGGAGATTCATCTCAATGTGTCCACTCTTTTAGATCCTAAGTCATTTATGCCATCAGTTTCTCTTGCTTCTTATCCCATTCCTTCTTTTTCCACACTTGTAGATTCTGGCTTTTCAGATTGTTTCATCAATACCATGTTTGTGAATAAACATAGTCTTTCCACCTACTCCATGCCTCCACTTCACCTCCAATTATTCAATGGAACCACAAACAGCACCATAACTTAAGCCATCAACCTCTCCATTCATTTTCAAGCTGGTAATATCACTCCAACAACACTATATGTCACTCCACTGGATTCCTTTTGTTCTCTTGTTCTAGAATACAACTGGCTCACCTGCCACAATTTGTTGATTAATTGGGTTTCAAGCAATATCTCTTTCTGTGCACCTAAGCAGAGTTTGCCAGTATCCTTGAGCTCTGCTCTGCAGCCTTTGGCTGACCTGATTCCATCCAATTCATCCAGTTTCTTTAACCACAAAGCTCCTCTAATCATGATTATCAGTATCCCTACATTTGCACTAGCCCATTGTCTCAAAGGCTCTATGCAATTCAGTATGCAGATTCACCCTAAGGAGAGTGATCTCTGCTCCACCTCCATTACCTCTAAACCTCCTGCTAACCTTGCTAGTGTTTCTTCAGAGTATCATGACTTCACTTATGTCTTCAGCAAAAGCAAAGCTAATATGCTCACTCTGCATCATGAATATGACCTAAAGATCAACTTGGAGGAAGGCACTTCACCTCCCATCAGCACTACATACTTTCTTTCTCCCTTTGAACTTGAGTTTCTCCATGTGTTCCTCAATGAGCACCTTGCAATGAAGTTCATTTGACCTCACTCTTCCTCTCACACTGCTCTGGTCCTCTTTGTTCACAAAAAGGATGGTTTCCTCCATCTTTTTGTTGACTTCCAAGAATTTAACAAGCTCATGAAGAAAAACCACTATTCTCTTTCCCATATCTCTGACCTTCTAGATGCTCCAAGTTGCACCAAGATCTACACCAAAATTGACCTCCAGCATACCTACCATCTAGTCTGCATTATGGAGGAGGATAAATGGAAGATATTCTTTTGGATGTGCTATGGCTTATAAGTGGCTTGTTATGCCATTTGGTCTTACCAATGCCTCTATGGCATTCTAGCAATTTGTTAACACTGTCTTCGCTGATCTTTTGTACATTTGCATTATAGTCTACCTGGACGACATCCTTATCTACTCCATGGACCCCACCTTTTACAAGAAGCATGTCTGGGAGGTTCTCCAAAAACTCTATAAACACAGCCTCTATACAAAACCCGAGAAATGTGAGTGATTCACTGATACTACTAAGTATCTCAGTTATTTCCTTTTGCCCTCTGGTCTCACTATGTCTTCAAACAAGATTAAGATAATATAGGAATGGCTGGAGTCTCAGAAGGTCAAGGACATTCAATTTTTCCTTAGTTTCACCAACTTCTATTGTTATTTTATAGTAAATTACTCTAATATCATTATTCCTTTGACTCACCTTACTTGCAAAAGTACTCCGTAGTCTTTTGATAATAATTGCTGCTTTACCTTTTATACCTTGAAAAACACTTTCACCTCTGCTCCCATCCTTATTGTTTGAATAAGGAGTTCTAGCCTATTGTTTTCTACTCTTGTACACTTTCAGCTTCAGAGCTCAACTATAATATTTATGATCAGGAGCTCCTCACCATTCACAAGTCCTTTCAAACTTAGCATCACTACTTGAAAGGCTCTGGCTCCCCTGATCACAAGAACCTTGAGTACTTCACTACTATCAAACTCCTAACTTGCTGGCAAGCCCGGTGATCAGAGTTTCTTTTCCAGTTCCATATGGTCATCTGTTTTCACCCTGGACACCTAGATGTAAAGCCTGATGCCCTCACTAGACGCTAGAATGTCTATCCCAAAGAGAGGGATAAGAACTATGCTCATATCAATCCTAATAATTTCCATCCTATTTTTATCCAAGAATAGCTCACTGCGTTCCTACAAGCTACCATTCTTGCTGCTCCAGTCCTTTGGGCAAGCACTCTCTATAACATCAAGTAGCCTTACAATGACATCCTCTTTGCCTTTTCCTCCAACTTTTTCACTGAACTCCATATATCCACCCCTGAAGCATCTAACTCTCATTGGTCAGTTAACTCCAATGGCTTTCTCCATTTGGATAACTGCATCTACAGTATATTTCTAACTCTAATGACCTCTGACTCTGTGTTCTCCAATACAAACACAATCATTCCCTTTCTGGACATTTTAGCCAGAACCAGACTTTGGAATTGATTCACCGTGAATACACTTGGCTAGATATCAGAACATTCATCAAGAACTATGTTTTCTCCTGCACCTCCTGTGTTTGTGTGAAGGTTCCCCAGCATTGCCCTTATGGGCTCCTGAAGCAGCTCCTCATTTCCAAGAAGCCATAGAACTCAATCTCCATGGACTTTATTGAGCAACTCCCCACATCCTCCAGGCTCACAGCGATACTCGTAATCATAGACCGTCTCTCCAAACAATATATCTTCATTCCCACCTATGATATAATCATGTCCCTGGAGCTCACCAAGCTTTTCCTTCTCCATGTTTTTTCAAAGCATGGAGTTCCCTCCCATATTATCTCTGATCAAGGAACTGAGTTCATCTCTCACTTCTTTCATTCCCTAGGAAAATGTTAAGACTATGCTGACAATCTCTGGGTGTAATTCTGGGACTCCAGAGTTGGTAGGAATAAAGACATTGGCTTCACCATATGTGGTGCATCCTTGCTGTTGATCAGGTCCTTGTATTTCAGAGTGGAGGTTCAGAGAGGATTCAGAGAGGATCAATAAGTTCAGAGGTGATTAGAGGATTTATAACTGGAAGTCAAAAGTTGGTATCTAAATTGATAATCTAGCTGGAGTACAAAGCTAGATATGGGGGTTTATATACAGAGGTGAAATGGGAGACAGAGTACTAAAGTCTGGAGATTTGAGTATTTTTGGGGGTACAAGTATTTTCAAGGGAATAATAAAAAGGGGAATGAATAACTAAAGGAAGATAGAGATGAAAGGTCAGGGAGGATGGAGGTATGGAATGCAGGGATGACAAAGGTACAAGATGCAGGGATGACAGAGGTACATGAGTATTGGAAATAAGTATTACAGAATAGATGAAAGGAGAGATAAACTCTGGAGGTCCAGAGTTGTGATATATATAAAAAGAGGCTAGAGTTGGCATGTAATGCACCAGAGGTGTCAGAGGTGTCGGAGATGGACATATAACAAAAAAGCTCTGAATATCTGACTTCATTTCACCTCTGATTATCATCCAGAAAGAAATGGCCAAACAGAGTAAATGAACTGGACTCTCAAGCAGTACCTCTATATCTATTGTAACTACCAACATGACAACTGGTCTGAACTTCCGCCTCTTGTAGAGTTCTCTTACAACAATACCCCTAGCACTACTACAGATGTTTCTCCATTCTTTGCTAACAAAGAATATCATCCCAACATCTTCATCTATCCCAAACAAGATCTTACCTCCACTCATGCTCAAGAATACTCTGTCGACCCTGATACCCTTCATCAGTTCCTCCATGAGGAAATGGCCTATGCCTAATAGCATTACTAAGGATCTGCAGATGCCAAGCAAACTCTGGCACTAGACTTCAAAGTTGGTGACCAGGTTTTTGTGAAAGCTAAGTACTTCCACTCTACCACACCTTCAAAGAAACTCTCTGAGAAGAACTCAGAACCATACACTGTTATCACTTAGGCAGGAATCCACTTCTTCATGCTCCAACTCTCTGACTCTATGAAGTCTGTTCACCTTGTCTTTCATGTTTCACAATTAGAATCCTCTGTACCCAAAGTCATTCCCAATTGGATACAATCTTCTCCACCTCCAGTTGAAGTGGATGGAGAACTAGAGTTCAAGCTCTCCAAGATCCTTGACTTCAAAATAGACTGACAACAAAAACACTGTAAACTACTCTACCTTGTGTGGTGGTCCAGTTACAAAGGCACTGATGAAGAAACCTTCTGGCTACTACAATGCCCATTACTCAAGGGCAGCATGTTTGTAGCTGGCCCCCATTTAGGTCAGCCACTCCTAGATTGAAATTTTAGACAGAAACATGGGTAAACTAGCATAATTCTGCATTTTGAAAAAAAAAAAAAAAAAAAAAAAAAACCTAAAGGAGCCATGATTCACCTGAAAAAATGTGGGCTATACAGTATGTGATTTTGATGCAAGAAATAATGAGGATTCTTATCGGAATTGTGATGCAAATCATTGAGTCTTACTTGATATGCATTACTATTTGAGAATAAAGATGATGAGTATTGGTGTTATTTTGCATCAAATGTCTACAAGAACTACAGTAATTCATGTATCATTGCTGTGATAACAGGTTACTGTGTTTCAGTGAATGGGACATTCCTCAATGATTGTCCCATCAAGACAATCTATGTTTTTTTCCACAAATACTGAAGATACATGAATGCCTACAGCCATGATTATATTTCATTTATTCACACATTTGATCTAAATTTTACAAAGAAGGGGTCTAAATGCAAAGCAGGCGGAGTATGCTGTGAAAAAAAATACAAATTGCATTGGCATTGTGGGCCAGCCATAATGATGAGCATCAGTATATTAAACTGAGGAGGTGCTGCTGTGGGCAGTGATTAGATGCCACAGGGATTACCAAATAGAGTAACTCCAATGTCCATATATGGTAACTCTGACAATTGCTGTTTGAAGTTCACTTTTCAGATTTCCAAGATCACTCAAAAGTTAGAATTTCAAAAATCTAATGAGTAGGCAGTCTTTACCAAGTGTCTGAGAGTATGTACACATAGTTAGAACACCAGTTATTGTATGTTTGGACATGCTATTATCATTTTATTTTTCTCTATAAGAAACATGTCTATTTTGAGTGACGGACACTGTAGCTATGGAGCTTGGACATGCTTTCAAATTTATTGATGACTTCCACTCCCATTATCTGAACAAGCCTAGACCTCACTCCATATGATCAGACAAAGTTCATATTTTATATTTACAACAGACACTATGTACTACCTAGACCTCCTCTTCTGCCTCCATCACCATGTCTTCCTTTGCCATCTCTTGGATGGCCTTTGCCATTGTCACTCCTATCTCTGCCCTCAAGTCCATCACCTCCTCCATTATCTCCCTTGTTACCTCACTCTCCTCTTCATCCCCCAGCTCGTTCTCTGACTTTAATGACTCCCTCTCCCCATACACCTCCATTGCCTTGAGTTCAATCAGGTGCATCATAAAGGTACCCTGATCCTCTAGTTGATTGGCTTGTACCTACACTACATCCCAGAGCTCCTTCACTGCAGCCATCATCATCCTCCTCACCTACATCCACCCTCTCAATACCTCCATGAAGTCCGCCTCATGTGAGGACCCCATGGCGACACTTGACCCCTCCTCCAACTTGTCTATCCGCCTCTTCTTCTTTCCCAGCTAAGTGGCCCCCTCCATGGTCCTCTTCTTCCTTTGCACTAGTTTCTCTGCCTCCTCCATCTCTGGCCAGATACACTTTGCCTTCACCCTTTAGCACTCCTAGCACAACATTATCTTCCTTGCTTCCTGGATGTACTTGAG
Organism: Boletus rubissimus; assembly: GCA_038092795.1. NCBI lineage: Eukaryota > Fungi > Basidiomycota > Agaricomycetes > Boletales > Boletaceae > Lanmaoa > Lanmaoa rubissima. The sequence goes on from JBBPQZ010000001.1 coordinate 43,836, forward strand.
ACCCTTGGTGATGCACCTGGTACACACCTCCACCTCCAACATCTCCCACACCTTTCCTGTTATAATATGAACATTTTCAAACTTTTTGGACTTACATCTTTTTTTTTTCTCAGTTATGTGATTTGTGCACATGACCATGGTAACCATCACATGACCAGGCCTAGAAGCTAATGATGTTATACCTCATGGTAATCACACCCTTTTAATTTCTGCTCTTTGTGTATAGTCCATTTTCATTTCTGTTATCTCACTCTCACGATCATGGCATCCATTAGTCTATTTAAGGTAATTTGTTCCATGCATAGCATGGTCTGTGCACGAGCCTGTACAGTATATAAGTAGACACTCTATGACTGGAAACCCCAGTCTAATTCATCTTGTTTACCTCAATAGTCATTGCCTGGGTCATCTGGCCCTTGTAGACTGAGTTGAACAGAAAAGACTCCCATACCCTCTTCTTGAGCCAGGACACATGTAGCCTGCAAAGTAGCCCCAAGCCTTGTGGATTTGTCGTTCACGATAAGTTCATAACACTTGGGTTAGACTGCTATACACAATGCTCAGATTCCAGAGCTAAGGGAACAAGAGATACTACCACTTGACAGTAGCAAGACTAGCACTCACCCCACACTATCTTATATGGTTGTCTGCTGTCTCAAATAAGGATAACATTGCTACCGAGCATAGAGCACTAGCCCCTATTGTCAGCTGAGTGCCTAGCTGTCTGTGTTCCACTATGCCAGTGTGGGCAGGTTCGCGTAATCACCTGTAATGTCACATCTAATGCGGATAGTATTTCCGTCACCATAGCCAGGTGTTTCCGGTTCCCCCATGCATTCTCTTCATTCTGGATAATAGTTTAGGTTACTGTGGCCACCTGAGAAAGCGTACTCGGAGAAGAAGATATTACCTCCGATCAAAGAAGTATTTTTTATATCAGCAAGTTTGTAGGTTGCCCAGAGTGTGGTTGGAATAGTCTGTACAGTAAGCAGCTGAAAGAAGATTAGTCAAGATTTCATTCTGATCCCGCACCCACAAGGTCTATTGGCCTTCTCATGACAAGCAACGCACCAAATACCACTCATTCTTCTTCGAATACTACAGAGTTGAATATTTCCGAGTCTATCTCCATCCTATCCGTTACCTGAAACCTGTAATCAAATATGTCGACATTAGTGGACTTAGACAATCTCGTTGCAAGACTCACCGTGCTAAATGTGGACAAGGAAAAGTCCAATGTAACCAAAAAGATTGCCAATCCTGAGAAATGGGATGGCGATCAATCCACCTTCCATCTCTGGTAGGTCAAGCTGTGGTTATGGGTCAATGCACAAATTTGGAAGTCCAACAAGCTGTGATGTATTGCGGTTCTATCTTGATTTGAAAAGAAGGCAGATGGGTTCACCCAAATTATGTTGAAGAAGTATCTCGATGATGAGGACAGTGAGATAAAAATTGCCCAAGATGTTGTCATTGGTACCAAAGGAGACTCTGCTTGGCCTAGTTGGTCAAGACTTCAAAAAAAAATAAGGGAGTACTTCCAGATTGATGTACTCATCCATGAGTCTCTCTGGAAATTAGAAGGCCTTTGACAAAATGGGCACCCAATTGATCTCTTCCTATAAAGGTTCAAGGTCCTTCAAAATTACCACACCATGACGCTCCTCAAGAAGGTGATTGACTACCATATTTATAAAAGGGTCCAGATGAACCACCCTGGAATAGAAATGGATATCAACGATCTCAAGGTGAATTATACAGCCATTGGTAGAGCGTACAAGTAGATGGCAATAGAGCATGGTCCTCTGCAAAACTCCTGTTTCATCCCACAGCCTTAGGGTTGTTATCAATATCTGCCACCTTTGAATCCTTCCACCCCCCAACGTCCTCAGTTTAGAGCAACTGGAGTTTAACCAGGGCGTGGTGCTCCCATGAAGCTAGGCGTGCAGCAGGCTGCACCCGCAAGGCAAGACACAAGGACTTGCTTCCTCTGTAACCTCCTTGGGCATATTAAACCTGATTGCCCCAAGAACCCGTATTGTTGTCCTCCCTGTCCTTCTCAGCAGCAGCAACAAGTAGTCTGGGACTATGACCAAGATGCTTATGTACCTGTGGCAGAATATCCCCAGGCACAAGTTGCATAACATTATGCCTCCCATTCCCTTCCCATTTTCCCAGTTACAGCACCAATAGTAGCAACAGCTGCCCAACAATTTGTCTCAAATGAAGCCAAGGCATACTATTGTGATAAATTTGAAGTTGAGGCTAAGCAATGCATGGCTGAGGCTTTAAAAGGACACAGCACATAAGAGTAGAGGGTTCCTCTGTGCCTGAACAATTTTCTTCTTCTTTATTTTTTTGTTCTGATTCCAATTTTACTATTTCTGATCTTTCTTTTGTATTATGTAGTTTGTCCACTTCCTCCACAAGAGCATCTCAATTGAGTGTGGCACCAGAGTATAATAATAGTGTGCTTAATTCTCTTCAAAAACAACAAAAAATTAGTTCTATTTATAAACCCCTCTCATTTGTTATAACTTCCCAGCATCATGCAACGACATTGTCATTCAGCAAAGAGTTCTCACTTGAGACTGTCATACGTTGCCAGCAGAATGGTCAGTGGGAATGTCACAAGTTCAAAGCTCTCTTGGACTCTGGTGCTATCCACACATTTATTGATCATGACTATGTATTATGTCATGGAATTTCCTTCTTCACACTCAATAACCCGATTAAAATACATAACACTGATGAATCAGAAGGTGCTATTGGCCAAATCCAACATGTGGTAACCCTGATCGTGGAAATTGCAGGACATTATGAAACTATAGATGCTTATATATCTAAATTAGGCATATATTGCATGATCATCAGATATGATTGGCTTTTCTGCCATAATCCTAAGGTCAATTGGGTTCAGCGGTCCATTCCTTTTCCACGCTGTACTCAATATTGCAAAATTATGGGTGCTGGCCCTCCTGCTTCTAATTATTTCAGACCAAACCCTTCCTTTTTACATACAATAGAAGAAGGACTAAAAAAACAGGTGCTGAAAACCTATCATGAGTTCCTCAAGGTCTTCTCAGAACAAGAATCTACCAAAATGCTGGTACGAAAGCCTTGGGACCATGCCATGGATCTCAAACTGGACTTCATTCCAAAGAAGGGTTGAGTAATTCCCCTTTTGGACATTGAAATGGATGAAGTTCGTGCATTCATAGATAAGGAGCTCAAAAAGAATATATTGCTCCTTCCAAGTCGCCTCAAACATCTCCCATTTTCTTTATTCCAAAAAAGGATGGTGGGAAACAAATGGTCATCCATTATTGTTACCTTAATGAGGGTACTATCAAGAATTCCTATCTGCTTTCTTTGATTCCACAACTTATTGATTGGCTGAAAAATGCTAACATGTTTACGGCCCTTGACATATGTTGGGATTACAATAATGTGCAGATCAAGAAAGGCGATGAATGGAAAGGTGCCTTCATTACCCCAATAGAAGCCTACGAACCCACAGTAATGTATTTTAGAATGACTAATTCTCCCCCTACCTTCCAACAAATAATGAATGATATATTTAATAACATGTATGCAGTAGTCATTATTTATACTGACAATTGTATGATATTTACGTCGAAGAAGATTTGGGAAGAACACAAGAAAGTTGTAAAAGAGGTCCTACATCGCTTACATGATAATGATCTTTATGTAAAACCCTCCAAGTGTTACTTCTCAAAGGATAAAGTGGACTTTCTCAGTATGGTTGTATCTAAAAAGGGGGTAGAAATGCAGGAGAAAAAGGTGGCTGGAATTATGGATTGGTCACTTCCCACCAGATTGAAACAACTACGAGGTTTCCTCGGACTATATAATTACTATAGGCACTTTATTTCGGGCTTTGCCGAGATCGCATACCCCTTGAATGATTTTACCAAGAAAGATGTTCCATTCACATGGGGTCCCAATCAACAAGCAGTGTTCGATGCCCTCAAGAAGAAATTTACCACAGCTCTGCTTCTCACATATCCTAACTGTGATCAAGAAGTATGGGTTGAAACGGACACCTTGGATATAGCCACAGGAGCTGTGCTCTCCACTCAATGCAAAGATGGTAATTGGCGACCTATTGCCTTTATTTCACACTCTTTTGATAGTGCTGAGCACAATTACCCTATTTATGATAAAGAGTTACTTGCAGTGATTTGGATGCTAAAAAAGTGACACCATTACCTTATTGGTCATAAAAGATTTGAAATCTGGACCAATCATAAGAATTTGGAATACTGGAAGAAGCCACAGACTCTTAGCAGTTGGCAAGCTTGTTGGCATGCCATTCTTCAGGAATTCAATTATGTTTTTATTTACAAACCTGGTTCTTCGAATGGTTAGGCTGATGCATTTTCACGTCACCCAGACCATGGCAAGGCAGTGCAGAATTATAACACCAATATTATGATCTTGCCTCCTGCTGTTTTCATTAATTCTGTCTCTCTTTCTTCGGACTTTCTTTCAGAATTGAAATTGGAATCTGCCCCTCTTGGAGTAGACGCTGTGAATGATTTCCTTTTTGATGCTTCTATGAACATTTTCAAAAATGACAAAAACAAAGTTTTTGTATCTCTTCCTTTATGTACTTGTCTCCTCACTCTTTGTCATGACTCTCCTATCGCCAGACATGATGGACATTCTAAAACTATACATACTCTCACTCGTTATTTCTTGTGGCCTGGTGTCACCAAAGATATTAAAACATATGTAGATAGCTGCCAAGTGTATGCCTCCATGAAGAGAAAGTCAAAAGCACCAGCAGGAAAACTTCTTGCACTTCCTGTGGCTAAACGACCATGGGAAGATCTTTCAGTTGATTTCATCACAGGTTTACTTGAATCACATTCTTTCACAGCTATTTGCATGGTAGTAAACCACTTCTCTAAAGAAGTTGTGTTTATTTCCACTTATGACACTTGTTCTTCTTCAGATCTTACTATTTTATTTAGAGATCACATTTGGTATACACATGGGCCCCCTTCTACTTTAATTTCCAATCATGGACCTCAATTCATGTCTGCTTTTACCAAGAACTTATGTAAACTCCTCAGTATCTCCCAAAAGATTTCCATGGCCTATTATCTGCAAACCAATGGCCAAATGGAGCATGTCAATTGAGATCTTGAACAATATCTCTGTGCTTATGTAGGAAAGAAGCAGAATGAATGGGCTGATTGGCTTAAAATGGCACAATTCTCCCACAACAATACCATCACCACTGCAACTGGCTCTATTCCCTTTAATGTTACACGCAATTACACTCCTTGCATGGGTTTTGAAGGGAGATTAGTACACTGTGCATAGTTTTGTATTTCTCACTCACCTCCTCACTGGCTCATGTCAACTTCCCTTGTAAAAGCAGTATGTAGAAATGCTATGCTACAACAGCCTTTGAGTTTGCCTTGATTCATGAACATAGCTCAGAATACATTCCTTTCAAGCCAGAAACTCTCAATAACAAATTTTTCATCCTAACATGTATACATATGTTTGGGTCCTTTCCTTTTTGATGATCATTTTACATTAGCAACTTTTTAGAAATGCTCAATGATGGCTTTTTCTTTGATTTTCCTTAGAGCATGATACCTTCCCTTATGTTGGTGCCAGCATACCCCAACCCAGCAGTGGATGGTGTCACAAGTATATACATATGTTATACAACCAACACCAGCTACTAATAAGCCATTGAAAAGTATGACAGTTGAATTTTTCTACCTGTAGAGCTAGGATTTTGCAGATTCCTGGGAATAGCACTTTTGAGTTGTATAATCAACATAGGTTAGGTGATCCAAATCTGGTGAGGTATCAATCAGCCCTATGTATGGTAGAAGCCTCTATTGTAGAGAGTTCATCAACTATACATATCATTATCAGAGGGCATGTTTATATATTATGCAGAGTTAATTATTTTTTATTTCTGTAGTTTTGTTTTGTTTTGTTTTGTGGTTTTGGGGGTCTTGCCTTATGTTAGCTTTATGGCAATTGCAGAGACTTGTGTTTCTTCTCTAGATTATAGCCAGTAATATCTCCAAGTTGTAACAAGTGACCTAGGATTCAATTGGTCAACCAATTAACCTATTGACCTATTGACCTATCTTGAAAGTTTGACAGTAATTCACACTCTGCTTGCATTTTCTGAGGCTATAGGTGATGTGCTGAGTGGCAACCCCTTGGCTGGTCATTTCCACATCTAATAATTCACCTTTTGCCAAATACAGCCTGCCTATAGTGAGCCAATCCCTGCACATGACCAATCTGCCTCAACATGAGTACAAGTAATGTAATTTATGTAAGATTAGCCAAAGAAGCAAGCCTAATGGGGATTGAAAGACCTGCCTGATGGGCCTGAATGGAGGATAAGCCTAAATCTGAGTGCATATATAGTGTCAATCCCAGTTGGGCAGTACACTTGTTGTAGTTTGCCATAATAGTGGTTAGCTAGAAGATGAGCTTTTGAGAATTAGTGATATAGCAAATGCTGTTTCATATTCATTAGTGACACTTAGATCACCTTCCAGCTCCACCCTAAAACTGTCCTATTCTCCAAGGCTTATTGTGCACCTTTCAACACTTTGGGTTGTCAAATTTCTTATGACTCTGCTTTTCTCCCTAAAATATCATGATTTGTAGAAACCATATTCAGTCTTGCATATTCCAGAAACTTGCATGCAAAATGGTGGCATGTCCCTATTAAAGTGGGAACTTGAAGATTCTCAGGTCTTCACACAATCCATCACTGAATCTAAGTTATTCATTAATGCCCTTTTTCCACTCAAAACTTAGTTATATTTCAGGTTGCTGAATATTCCCTGGAATATTTGCTAGCTATTCTAGAGGTCAAGAAGCATGAATTGTTCAGCTTCAATACTGCAACTGGTTGGAAATAATGGAATATCTTTGGGAAATTAACCCTTCAAAACCAAGAAGACACTGTTGCAAGATTCTTTCAAATCATTGCCCAGCAGGCTGAAGAGTACAAGCTAACCACATTAGATCTGACTCCTTTGAGTTGCCACACTTGGTCCTCAGCCAACAAGAACTTGCCCATACATAGAGGGATATTAATCCCAAACCAGATCTTATATGTATAGACCTCAGCATTGGCATTTTAAATGACTGGAGGCACTTTCTGGTGTTGGGAGAAATCAAGAGTGGAGACTTTTCTGAGACCAGATGTACTCTCACTTCTTCAAAAATAAGCTATGACTATCTTCTGCCATCAAGACTTCTGCCACTTTTTGCTTACCTTTGCTCTTGTAAGGCAACAGATGACCATCATCCACTTTGATAGGGGGGGCTCAGTGGTCAGCCAGCCATTCAACATCCTTAACAATCCTCTAATTTTTCTAAAAGTTATCCTTGAACTCTCCTTTGCCCCTAAGGCTCTTCTGGGCTGTGATCCCACTGTAATCACCAGAGCCTCCCTTCATATAATAACTTCTCATCACCTTCACCATATTATCATCCACTGCACCTTATTTATAGCTAATCAATTGGATGGATGCAGCATAGTTGTCTATTTTGGCAAGCTGGAAGATATATATCACTATACTGACTTTCCCTAAACACACCAGCAGGCTGCTCAAGACCATAAATCCAATATAACCATACTAACATTATTTGTTACAATTTCTTCTTTCTCTTATACTTCTTTTTTGCCCTTTCTCAATCCATATACTATACCATCTATTCTAGGACCTTTTATTCAAAGGATTCTACAACATCCATTGAATTATATTGCTTTTCTTCACCACTGGCTTTGTTGATTGCCTCCATACCAGTAGCGCATTCTCTCTTTCTTTTCTGTATGTTGATCCTCTCATAATACACAGGTGCACATCTTCCACATTTCCATATGTATATGCTTCTTCTTTGATCTGATGTCAACAGGCTATGTACTTCTCCTGATTCCATATGCATAGCCTCTGTGATTTCCTCTGATCCTAGTCATTTTGGCCTTGGTCCGTGCATGCTAGATCATAGTATATAAAGCCTCAGTTTCCACTTCAATTTCCTAGTTTAGACCTTCCTCAATCTACCTTATAGCTCATTGTCCCTAGGCAATCTATGTGCTTAACATCTGTCTATTCTCCTCTAAGTCACCCACACATCCTTTGATTGTGTGCTCCATATTTTTTCTTCTTAAAGGAACATTCATCCCTCATCTTGTAATTTCCTAGAACAACACTTCAATTGACTTGCTCTTCACTTGTTGACATCATTGAGGAAGCCCCTCAACATCCACCACCATAGGAAACCCCACATTAGAAGGTCTGGGTTGTCACTCTCCAAGCAACACCTTGTTTATGAGGGCCTTAGCAATTACTTGTACTCCAAGTAGTTATAACAAAAGATCTAAACTCTCTAGCTGAGGCTACCGCCACATAAGCCTTCTCATCATTCCTCCTCATCTTTCGAACCATCCCACTTGCAGGCTTTATTGTCCTGTTCCTGCTGAACCTTTTTTCCCTAAGAAATCTGTTGATGAACCCTCTCATTTTTCTGACCAAAAGCCAGATACTTTTGCTGCCTACATTGAGAATACCCTCCATGACTGCACTGCTGACCAATGGGACCACAGTCTTGCTCATCACCTGTCCCATCATTTGACCATCCCCTCTGAACCCATATCTACTTCTCCCTCTTCCACCCCTGTCCAACCTTCATGTCCTGCTTTTTCTAGCCCAGTCCAACTTGTTTCTTCTTCTTTTCATCCTCCTGCTCATTCTCCTATTCATTCTCCCACTCTTCTATCCCTACTCTATCCTTGCCTATGATTTCCTTACATCCCACTAAGCTCTGCCTTAGCATTCCCAAGATTTTTGATGGATTTTATAATAAGACCATCTCCTAGTTGAACACCATCCTGTTCTACTTGACAATAAATGACCTCATGTATCACTATTGCTAATAGTGTTGCTGCTATAGGAACCTGGAAAGACTTTACCAAAGCCTTCAAAACTATATTCAAAAACTACAACATGATAAACAAAGCTATCACCTGGCTCTCCGCCAAATGTGTTTTCATTGGTAAGAACAGCATTCACAATTCCTCATTGATCTCCTATATTTTGGAGTTCAAAAACAAGGTTGCTATGTCTCAGATACAGTCACTATGTTTCAGGTACAAGATAACAATGTCCTCATCAGCTACTTTACTTCCAAACTACTCCCCACCCTCATGAGAAAAATCATGTTCATGGAGAAAGTTCCTACTACCATGGATAAATGGTACAAGAAGGCCATTCATTTTCAGACCTAGTGGGAACATGTTGCTGAGTTATTATGCCATTACACTAAATCCTTGTATCAGTCTCACCAGTTCTTCTTCCTATCCAAGTACACCTCCACCAAAGACCCTAATGCCATGAACTTGGATATTATCTACATTCAAAAGCTCATGCCTGAAGAACAAAAGTGTTGTATAGACAAGAAGCTTTGTTTCTGCTATTACAAACCTGGCTATACCTCCCCCACTTGCCCCACCTTTATAGCTGCCAAACCTGCCATCAAAACAGTAGAGAAGAATGACAATGAAGGCATGGAGATGGTTAGCAGGGTGGCATTTAAACCAATGGATTTTTGAAAAGGGGAACTTCTTTGATATGAGTTTCCCTTTCTTCTTCTCCTATGTGTACCTTTATATTTGTAAACTCTTCCACCAAAGCAATGCAAATTCCTATTCAAATTATCATACCCTCGCACACATTGAAAGTGGTTGACACTCATGCCCTTATTGATAGTGAAGCTGACATTTCCTGTATTGATTGGAACTTTGCTTGGAAGCACAGACTTCCTCTTATAAAACTTGATAAACCCATCCATGCTCGAAATGCTGATGATTCCTTTAACAAGAAAGACAACATTTGATACTCTTATTCCCTTTTCCTAAATATCAAAGAGAGTACTCACCAAGTAACCTTTATGGTTATGTTGCTCAGCTGTGACAACATCCTCCTTGAACTTCCTTGGCTAAAGGAAGTCAACTCAACCATTGATTGGGTCCATTGAACCCTTGCCCTCTTCAAATCCATCAACCAGTCAAAAGAACTCTATGCTCTCCACTCTGTAGATTATGACTGCCACTTATTCAAATTTTGGAAACCACCTTTCCACATTCCACACCATATACATGTGGACTCTGTTATGCATATCCATCTATTCAAATACAATGAATGGAAAGACCCCTCTGTCCTTTGCTCCTATGACAATGATATCCACATTATATTCTGCATTATCAAATGCAGATCTTGATTCATCCCAAAAAGGTCTCTTGTTGTTGCATGCCTCACCCAAGCCATGGAATTAGCCATGGCTGTGGAGAAGAAAAAACCCAAACCCATTCTACCCCTAGAATATGCTGAGTTCACTTTGGTCTTCTTGAAAGAAGCTACCAACCACGTTCCCCCCTCTAGACCCTACAACCAAGAAATCAACCTCAAAGAGTCTTTTACTCCAAAGATCAGAAAAGTCTATCCACTCTCCCCCAAAAAATGCTCTGCCACCAAATCCTTTTTATAGGAGAACCTACATAGATTGCAAAAAGATCCACCTCTCAAAGTTCCCCCAAGCATCTTCATCTTCTTCATTAAAAAGAAGGATGGTGGTTTATGTTCTTGCCAAGATTATCACTACATCAATGAACATACTATTTACAATGCCTACCCCTTGCCTCTTGTCTCTGACCTCATCAACAAACCCCATGATGCCAAGGTTTTTACCAAGTTCAATGTTTGATGGAGAGATGCCAAGGTTTGGGAGGTGATCAACAAGAGAGCAGAAGGGGAGGAATATAGGGTGGAATCAATGTTTGAAAGCAAGGAGGAAGACATTGAGGTTTGGGAGGTGATTGACAAGGAAACAGAAGAGGAGGGATGTAAGGCAGGATCAATATTTGAGAGCAAAGAGGAAGACACTGAGATTTGGGAGGCAATCAATAAGGAAACAGAAGAGGAGGGATGTAAGGCAGGATCAATGTTCAAGAGTGAGGAGGTTGAAGACTTTGAGGCAATGAGCAAGGGAACAGAAGGAGAAAGATGTAAGGCAGGATCAATGTTTGAGAGCGAGGAGAAAGAGGTTGAAGGTTGCAAATGAACTGGATGTGAGGTGGATGTTGAAGATAAAGGTATTGATGGCAAGCTAGAGCCAGCAACAGTGTGGCCATTGGCCATACAACCTCCAACCATACAGCAGTACCTGCAGCACATATGCCATTGGCACTTGCATCCTACTCTCCTTACTGTATACTTCAAGTAGTGGCAACATTCCTTGACTGGACCTGCCCAGCAACAGGAATGGATGGGGCCAAGGGTAGTTGCATGGCTATCAAGGTAAAAATATATTATTAGCAAGCCTATCTAATCAAATCCTACATATCTTGATTGATGGCTAGCAATATTGTTGGTAAGAGGCATGGTGAGTTATCTAAGCCATCACCCCAGTAATACCAGGAATAGCATTGACTACACTGGAGATATGGAGTTAGAAAACAGGTACACAAGACAGTAGTGCAAACCTACCATATATGTAATATGATCATCCAGCATTTCAGAGATTTGTGGCCACTACAAAATGCAATAGCACATCAGTGCCACATAGACAATGGCAGGAGGCAGGATAGGAAGGGTGAATAAATGACATAGAGCTGAGGGGACAATCAGATCATAGATGTAAGGAACGTGAGAGAGAAAACTGTACAAGGTAAAGCACTAAGCAAGAACAACAACCAAACAGAGATCACATATCTTGGAGAGCAAAGAAGAGGGACATATATTGCAGATATGAGAGATAGGGTAATATATAGAGAGGAGGATGAGGATGAATAGGATGGAGAACTCTCCTTTCGTTATATGTTTGTGATTTAGGTGGCACACAGTGGGGAGGAATGCCAGGTGGGACATAGAGGAATCCTAGGATGCCTGATGGGGCTCAGTTAGCTAATTAGTTGATATGGCAGAAAGTGTTAAATGAAATGGGGACAAGCTTATTGCTGATTAGAAAGGTTATATGAGAGGCTGAAAAAAATGGAGTAGAAATGAGCGAAGATCATTGTGAACAAGCGGGAAGATGGCCAAGTATAGCCATAAAGAGTGGTAAGCTTTGAATTAATAGTATATATTATTATCAGGCAATCATGGCCAAGGCTAACCCAATGAGCACCATGTTGGCAATTACTACCACAGAATATCAATGTGGCGAGTACAGCAGGGGTTGTGACAGTTAGTGTTCAACAACATTCAATCTCTGCTCTAATGGATTGTTCACTGTTTGCCTACACATATCATAGTGGTGGTGCATTTGGAGTTAGTTTGAAGTGCTTGGAATTCTAGAGGTTTGAAAAGGCCAATCTCCAGATGTCCTCACTAACCCTTGGCTACAAATATGGTCCCTAGATCATATGATTTGGATGACAGGGCATGGAAATATGGCTGTTTTAATCCAGAGATACCATTGTAACAGATTTGCATCTTTTGATAATCATTAGGATATTTGACAAATATTAGTACTTGGTATAACCTCCTTTGACATTAAGCACTGTCTCAACCCTCCTAGGTATGTTTTCAATCAATCCCTGACACATCTCAACTAATATCTCCTTCCACTTCTCCTGAATTCTATTCCATAACTTGTATACTCCAAAGGTACCAAACATTGTAATAGTTTTTGTATCTCACTGTATAAAATTTGCTTGTAACTATTGTGGACCACTCTACCATCAGTATAGATCATCCAACACCTTGTTCTGACACATCCAAGTTCTTTGGTAATTGTCTGACTCTTATTTCCACCACTAATCTAGAGTATAGAGTAGGTTATATATGGTCTTGAAGGGTGGAAAGTGTTGTCCAGGTCATCAAAACTCTTCAGGACATCAAGAAGTAACCACATGTTTCTAAAACATGCATTTCTACTTGAAACAGGTTGATATAAAGTCTGTGCTAGACCAAATATACATCTATTATAATAGATATTATTGAATAGTGAGGGTATATTTTACATTGGATGTCTGGTTCCTTATTATATATCCCTAAACAATTAATTTTGGTTTTGTCTGACCATCTGAACATCATTCCAGTCATCTCAGTCTGGCCTTGGTTGCCCAATATAAAATATATCATCTTTATTCAATAATGTTTATTATGTTTGGTCTAGTATAAATTTATATCAATCTGTTTCAAGTAGAAATGCATGTTTTAGAAACATGTGGTTACTCCTTGATGTCCTGAAGAGTTTTGATGGCCTGGACAACACTTTCCACCCTTCAAGACCATATATAACCTACTCCATACTCTAGATTAGTGGTGGAAATAAGAGTCAGACAATTACCAAAGACTTGGATGTGTCAGAACAAGGTGTTGGATGATCTATACTGATGGTAGAGTGGTCCACAATAGTTACAAGCAAATTTTATACAGTGAGATACAAAAACTATTACAATGTTTGGTACCTTTGGAGTATACAAGTTATGGAATAGAATTCAGGAGAAGTGGGAGGAGATATTAGTTGAGGTGTGTTAGGGATTGATTGAAAGCATGCCTAGGAGGGTTGAGGCAGTGCTTGATGCCAAAGGAGGTTATACCAAATACCAATATTTGTAAAACTTTGTTTTTGTCATTTTTGAAAATGTTTATAGAGGCATTAAACAGGAAGTCATTCACCATGTCAACTCCAAGCAAGATTGACTTAGATTCCAACTCTGAAAGAAAGTCCAAAGATAATGAAATAGAATTAATGAAAACAAAAAGAGGCAAGATTGTAATATTGATATTATGGTCCTGCACAGCCTCCCATGGTCCAGGCCACAAGATAGCACATTAGCCTGACTATTAGAAGAATCAGGTTTATAAATAAAGACATAATTAAATTCCTGAAGAACTACATGCTATTGTGCTTGTTGACTACTCAACCTTTGCAGCTTCTTCCAATACTCCAAGTTCTTGTGATTGGTCCAGATTTCAAATCTTTTGCAACCAATAAGGTAATAACACCACTCTTCCAGTGCCTGAATAACTACAAGCAATTTTTTATGGTAAATAGGATAGTTGTGCTCAGCACTATCAAAGGAATGAAAGATGAAGGCAATTGACCTTCAGTTATCATTGTTGCATAAGGTAGAGAGCACAGCTCCTATGACAATATCCAAGGCATCTGTTTTAATCAGTACTTCTTGATCTCAGTTAGAATAAGCAAGAAGTGGGTGGTAGTAAATTTCTTTTTGAGGGCTTCAAATAGTGCTTGTTAACCCAAACCTTATGTGAATGGAATATTTTTTTTGGTCAGATCATTCAAGGGACATGTAATCTCAGCAAAGCCCAATATGAAATATTCATAATAATTACATAGTCTGAGGAATTCCTGGAGCTGCTTTAATTGAATGGAAACAAGCTAATCCATGACCTTTATAACCTTTTTTTCTTGCATCTCTATCTTCTTTTTACATATGACCATATCCAAAAAGTCCACTTTATCGTTCAAGAAATGACACTTGGAGGGTTTTACATAAAGGTCATTATTGCATGAATGATGTACATAGAACCTTTTTCACTATCTTCTTGTGTTCTTCTTGAGTCATCTTCAACGTAAATATCATATAATCATCAATACAAATAATAACTACAGCATACATGTTATTACATATGTTATTCATCATTTGTTGAAATATGGAAGAAGAATTGGTCGTTCTGAAATACATTACTGAGGGTTCATAGGCACCTATTGGAGTTACAAAGGTACCTTTCCATTCATCACCTTCCTTGATCTGCACATTGTTATATTCCCAACATAAATCAAGGGCAATGAACATATCAGCATTTTTTAGCTAATCAATTAATTGTTGGATAAGAGGGAGTAGATAGGAGTTCTTGATTGTGCCTTTATTAAGATATCTGTAATCAATGACCATTCTTTTGCCACCATCCTTTTTAGGAATAAAAAATACAGGAGAGGTTTGGGAAGATTTAAAAGATGCAATATATTTCTTTTTGAGTTTCTTATCAATGAATGTGTGAACTTTGTTCATTTCAATATCCGAGAGGGGAATTACAACAATACTTCTTCAGAATGAAGTCTGGCCTAAGATCTATGGCATAATTCCAACACTTTCATATTGGCATTCTTGTTGATTCTTGTTTTGAGAAAACCTTGAGAAACATGTGATAGGTTTCAGGTACCTATTCTTTTAGTTCTTCCTCTATAGTACCAAGGTAGGTGAGGTCTGGTCTAAAATAATTAGAAGCAGAAGGGCCAGCCTCCATGATTTTACAATATTGCATACAACATGGAAAAGAGATAGTTTTCTAGACCCAATCAATCTCAGGATTATTGTAGAAAAGCCAGTCATATCCAATAATCATTTAATGGGTTCCCAGTTTGGAAATATAAGCATCTATAGTTTCATAATGTCCAGTGATTTCCACAATTAGGATTACCGGATGCTGAATCTGGCCAATGATCCCTTCTGATCCATCAGCATTATGTATATTAATTGAATTATCAAGGGTAAAGAAGGAAATTCCATAACATAAAATGTAATCATGATAAATAAAAGTGTGGGTAGCCTCTAAGTCCAAGAGAGCTTTGAACTTATGGCATTCCTACTGATCATCCCATTGACAACATATGACTGTCTCAAGTGAGAACTCTCTACCAAATGACAAAGTTGTTGCATGATGTTGGAAGGTCATAACACAGAGGGGTTTATAAATAGAAAATATTTTTTGTTGTTTTTGCAGGGAATTAAGCACACTATTATTTAATTGCAGTGTCATGCTCAATTGAAATGCCTTTACAGAGGAAGCAGACAAGGTATGTATTACAGAAGAAGGATCAAAAATAAGAAAGTCATTATCCATACAAAAAGAAAATTATTTAGATATAGGAGAACTCTCTTCTTTTATATGCTGTTGCCTTTTAAAGCCTTAGCAGCTTTTTGTCTTGATTTTACCTTGAACTTGTCACAATAGAATATTTCAGCCTCTTGCGAGATGAAGCTCCTTTGTTCTGCTGTTGCTACTATCAATGCAAATACTGGGGGAATGGGAAGGGAATGACCTATGTAGTGTGGTGCAGCCTGCACCTGTGGGTAAAAATTGGCATACTAATTTTCTGCCATATGTACATAAGTACCCTAATCATACTTGTTGCCATTATTGTGGCTGGTATGGAGGTCAGTGATACAAATCCTTGGAATAGTTAGGCTTGATATGACCTTGGAGATTACACAAGAAGCAAGTCCTTGTGCCTGGTCTATTTTTGGGTGCAGTCTGCTACACACCTATCTCCATTGGGGCACTGTAGCCTGGCTGTATTCCAGTTGCCATAAATTGTGGTCTTTGTGGGGCAGGGAAATTGAATAGAGGTAAATAAGGGTAGTGAGGGTTTCAAGGAATGAAACAAGCATTTTAAAGCAGGCCACATTCTATTGCCATTTGTTCATAGGCCTTGCTAATGATTTGATACACATTAAGAAGATTTTTATAATCAAAATCAAATCTGGGATGATTGAGCCTTGCATATGTAAGTGCATCAATTTGGAAATATGTCTTTATCTTGCATTGAAGTGTAGCCCAACTTGGCCATGTAGAATCTCCTTTTGTGCCAGTAATAATACCTAGTTCATTCTTTACATTTGTGTTCTCATCATCAAGATACCTCTCAGAGATAATCTAGGCAAAGCCATTAGCCTTCTTTTCAAATCAGAATAGAATGGCAATACCTCAGAGTTTATCTGATTTAAGATTGGGCATCAACCTACAACCTTGATTTAACCCATCAAAGATGGAAGGTGGATTTATTGCCATCCCATTTATTGGGGTCCCTGATTTTCTTGGTGATGTTGGACTTTTGCTTGTCCACATTTAGATTGGCAAGATAGGTGATGAGGTCATTGAGGTTGACCAAGTGAGACATATTTGATAATGGGTTTAAGGATGAAGGAGGGGTGAAGATATGAGCAGAAATGAGGGATACTGTAAAGTGTGAAAGTGGGAGTGTAGTGAGAGATTCTTTGTTTATCATGAGAAGGCCAATAGACCTTTTAGAAATAGAATCAGGAAGGAATCTTGATAATTTTCTTTCAGCTGCTTACTATGTGGACTATCCCAACCACATTCTGGGCAACCTACAAACTTGCTGTTGTAAAAAGTACTTCTTTAATCAAAGGTAATCTCTTTTTCTCTGTGAACAACTCCAAAGGTGGCTATAGTGACTTATTATAATAACCAAAATGTGAATGTGTGGGGGAATTGGAAATGCCTGACTCTAGTGACAGAAATACTATCCATGGTAGATATAATGTTACAGGTATTATGCAAACCTGATCATACCAGTGTAGTGATACACAATCTGCTAGACCTGAGTAGATGACAGAGACTAGTGCACTATGTCCAAAAGCAATATTATCCATATTTAAACAGTGGATGACTATATTAGATAATATGGAGCAAGTGCTAGTCTTATCACCATCAAGTGGTGATTACTATTGTTTCCTTAGCTCTAGGACCCAAGTGTTATGTATAATAGTCTAATTCAAGTGTTATGATCCTATTGTGAACCACAAAACCACAAGGCTCAGTACTACCTTGTAGGCTACACAGAGGATAAATGGGTCTTAGTCTAAACTACTTAGTCTACAATGGCCAAAAGACCAAAGCAATGACTATTGAGGAGAACAAAGTGGATTAGACTGGGAAATCCAATTGCAAAGTGTCTACATTTATATTTTATAGGTATACACACAAATCATGCTATGTGTGAGAGTAACTACTACATATAGATAGAGCAAAGAAGCAATACATGTGAGTGTAAAATGAAGATGAATGTGAGAAATGATGAAGAAAAGAAGTCAATAGAGATTAAAACCATGAGATGTGTTATGTGATTCAGTCTAGACCAGATCATGTGATGTTTTTTATGATCACATGCACAGGTCATGTGATAAAGGATACAAAAATGTTAAGTTCAGAAAGTTTGAAAATGTTCATATTATAACAAGAAGGATGTTCATTGGAAATAGAGCTCAACACAAGCAGAGGTATTTATGCTCATTAAGAGTATCTTTACCTGGCAACTGGTTCTTCTCATGCCTAATGTCCAAAAACCCTTTTTGGTTATGATGGATGCATCTCTTACAGCCACTGAAGCTGTTCTCATGCAGCAGGATGCCAATAGGGACCTTTATTCTTGTGCTTTTCTCTCTCAGACTCTCTCTTCTATGAAATGAAACTATGACATTTACAACCATGAATTGCTTGTCATTATTCATGTGCTTGAAGAGTGGCGCCACTACCTCCAAGGAACTTTCCTTCCTATCACTGTCATAACTGATGACAAAAACTTGATGTACAGTGGCTTAAAAAACTATCTCAATATTTGCATGTTTTTCACTAAACACAACTAACCATAATAACCCCTAATTATTGCCCTGAACTATAAGTGGATGAAATAATATACTTACCCTTGACCTTCTATCAGTCCAAGATTGAAAGGATTTGGTTAAGATCCAATGAATGGCAGCTAGATCAAAATGACACCTTATTAGAATAGTTTTTGACTTTGAGTTTACAGTATCAGATCCTGGAATGCTGTAACATGATTACATACCTTAGGTAATTATTATATCATGTCACCATTATGTAAGTAATTATAACATAATATAAACCCTGTCATCATCAATAAATTCCTTCATGTTCACCATGAAATTCTTCTTTGCTGCTCAAAAGGATAGCATTATCTCTCTTGCTTCTCTTAATCTTTCCTGCTGAAAGATTGCATTCCAAACTGGCATAGGGAAGTCTAATGTGACTAGAGTTCTTCAGAACATCCAACCAGAGCAAGAAAACCATCATGGTGAACAATCTTCTAAACTTTCTTCTACCAACAAACAAGTCATTGTCCAATAAATCATTATTGGCAAGATCAACAATGCAGTTGAGGCCACTCATTTCATCAATTTCATCATTACCACCCCTGTCTATTCACAGACAGATAGAAATATCCTCAAAGAGGCCTCTCTAAAAGCTATGATAAAAGAGAAAAAACCACTTCTATCTGTTATTTATAAAAAGAGGAGGTTAGCCTTTGCTTTCAAGTACCAGCATTGGATTATAGAGAACTGGAAGAGGGTTATTTGGTTAGATAAGACCAAAATCAATAGGATTGGGTCAAATAAACAGAAGTATTTGTGAAAAAAACACCCCTATTTACACTATAGTACTTTACCACTTCAACTTTGCACTTCAACATTTTAGACTTCAACTATCATATGATCCAAAGCACATGATTGTGAGAAGGTACAAACCCACCTTGCACTACATTCATGATTCTTTATTTTACATTACCAACATAGTTTTGTATTTGCCTAGATACACCTGCCACAGGTTTTCCTTATTTAGACATAGCACAGCATGGTCTGTACACTGATCCCTCAGGTATATAAAGTAGTATATTTGACTAGATACCCCAGTCTAATTCACTTGTCATATTCAGTTTCTTTGCTGGTGACTAAAGATATTTTCATCTTGGCTACTTATCTCATAATTCTCTTTTCTATTGTTGGTGTCATCACCTTCATTGGTCTTCTGTTTTGGCTTGTGGTCATATTCCTGCTGATGCTTTTGAATCCTTTATCTAGGCATTGGCATGATCAGTTGGATTGTGTTTAGCACTCCCATTACAAGAAAGGGGCTAACTTCTAAAGAGGTCAAAGATATAGTTAAGTTTGGAGAAAGATCATTGATGGTTTGGTGCTGTATAGGATGGAATAGAGTGGAGATATTGAGTGAAGTTGAAGGGAGGATGGATGCTGAACAATATATGGCCATTTTAGAGGCAAAATTGTTGGAGAGGATGGAGAAATTTGAAATTCCTAAAGAAAGAGTTATTTTTCAATAGGATGATAACCCCAAGCATACCTCCAGAAGAGCCTAGGATTGATTTGAGAAGCAAGGGATTAAGCTTCTGGATTGGCCTGCTCAGTTTTCAGACCTTAACCCTATTGAATATACTTGACATCATTTCAAAAAATGCTTTTCAGGTTATGAGAGAGCTCCTACTGTTACAAACTAAGTCTAAACCAAAGAGGGACTGAAGGGGAAGGCATGTGAGAAACAGAGAAAAAAAAGGAAAAAAAAAGCTCATGGTGATAAGTCTAAATGGAGAGCAGATTGAGAACCTCTTGCTTAGTTTATACTAGGGTTTGCGACCTAGCAATGGAATACTATCAATAGACAATGACTAAAGAAGAGAATAAGGAAGCCAAAGCTAGGAGTGTCAAATTAGGGAGATGTTTGCAGAGAGGTCCCAAAGATGACTAGAATCAAACTAGCAACTCTATCCACCCTTGTACTATATATATGTATACTGGCTAGAGTACAGGATAAAAGCCTAGACTATGACATATGCTACAAAGTATAGCTAGGGTAGGGAGTTATGATGTCAGTGCTAACTGATGGGGTTTTAGGGTATGACATTAGAGATCTAGAATAAGATAAGAAAGATGACATAGAATCATGTGAAAGATAAGGAGGGATCACATAAGCCAAAGGTAAAAGGATTATGTAAGAAGAAAGAGAAGAGATCATATGATGAGACAAGTAGAATATCATGTGATATAAAGACCACATAATTATGAAAAATAAGTAAAAAGAGGCAAAAAGGAGAAAAAAAAGGCAATGTTATAACACTTATAGGAGTTCAACAATTATTGAATAGGGTAGTGGTAGAGTGGGGGAATATTTGTGCAGAGGAGTGTCAGAAGTGGATAGAAAGCATGCCTAGAAGGATTCAAGCAGTGATCAAGGCCAAGGGAGGTCATATCAAGTACTAAATACTCTATTTTGTATAAAGTCAAACAACTATTCCAATGAGGTGTCATTTGATTTGGCTGCCATTTCATTGAATCTTAATCAAATTCTTTCAATTTAGAACTGATAGAAGGCCAAGGGTAAGTACATTATTTCATCCACTCATAACTTAGGATAGGAATTAGGAATTATTGCAGTTAGTTGTATTAGTGGAAAATATGCAAACATTTGGGATAGTTTTTTGAGCCACTATATCTATTGCTTCTTCTACTGGTCTGATTCTTTCTGATGAAGAGCCTTGCCTTACCTGCAATGGATGTAGTCATCCTTATCAGTGTTGTGTCAAATATAGGTGCACTCATTGTTACAATGTGGTGCCTGGACATGTACAGTGGGCCTGTCCCAATTGTTGTTGCTACCACTATCTTCTAATGGAATATTGTGCTTTTCTTTGTTCTAACAAGAATGATAATGGTGTCTAGGGAAATGGAGTCACTTCCACCTTGTGCCAGGAGTAATATTACAGTTTTTATCCAATTTTATAGATTGCTGGTTAGCCCTCTTTTTTTCCTTACTTTGATTTCTACTCTTTTCATATGTTTGAGTACTATCTGACTTGATTTTATTTACTCTTGTCTCATTCTCCTAACTCTACTAACAGCCTTTCTTTTTTAGAATAGCCCAGGCCCCACAGCATTCTTGAATCTGTTATGAACTACCTCCAAAGAGTCTGATCACTTCCACAAGGCTCAGGTATCTGCTCGCAGGCTACATGTGTCCTGGCTCGATGAGGAGGGTATGGGGGTCTTCTCCGAACAACACAAGCTACAATGACCAAGAAGGCCAAGGCAATGCTTATAGTGGTGAACAAAGTGGATTAGACTGGGGTTTCTAGTCGCAGAGTGCTACTTTATATATATTACAGGCGCGCGCACAGACCATGCTATGTGTGGGAGGATTTACCATAAATAGACTAAGTGATCTCATGGGTGTGAGAAAGGAAGCAATGGAGATTAAAGGGGCTGTGTGAGAAGAGCGGAAATTAAAAGGGCGAGGTCACCTCATGGTATGACATCATTGGTTCTAGACCTGGTCATGTGAGGGTTACCACGATCACGTGCACAGATCACGTGATTGGAAAAGAAAAGAAGACAAGGATAAAAAGTTTGAAAATGTTCGTATTATAACAGTATCCTCCATAATTCTTTCTCCTAGTAACAGCATATATAGCTTGGTCTGAGTATATAATCTTTTCCTATAAATATGCTGCTTTGATACTATTATATCCTTAGCTAGTTCTATGCAATACTAGTGTTATTTCTAGCAACCGGACTTTTGTTGCCTGTGAGTACCTTTGTTTGAGACCCCTCATTGCTTTATCAGTCAATAATCTACTGCTAGCTAGAAGTCATGCTTTAGCATAACAGGGCCACTAGATGAATAGAAATTCCAAACCTTTCAAAGAAATCACATCATGATTCTTCCATTGCCATTGCTCAGTAATATTTAGTTTGATACCTTGATCTAGATCAGGATTGAAAGATGACATGTCTATGGGAAAAATGTTTTAGTTGACAAGGATCTTACTAGACAAATAAGACTACCATTGCCACAGAAATTGCCCAGTTTGAAGAAAAAAAAATAGTTCTTTCTTCTACCTAAAAGAATTTTTGGAATGTCTTCAACAAAAAGAACACCACCACTCTTCCTTTTTTCCAGTTATTTGACCATGCATTGTATATTGAAAAAACAGCCATGTCAACAGTAGCAAAGGACCTGCATCTTGGTGTATCTTATTAGGAGGCAGTTGGCAAAGCTATTACACAGCTTGTAGGAGAGTGCAACAAACCATTTCCTAGTGCACTCAAACCAGAGAACATTGTCAAATGTATATCCTGTCTTTTGTATTGTTGACCATCCATAACTCTGGTCACATTCAACAGTTATTAGCACTCTATCCTGGAAAAAACCAATCTGCCTACCACCCACACTATCTTTGGACCTAGAGACCCTTTTCCATTCTGAAGAGTCTGAGTCAGACCTTCTATCTCCACACTCAACATTCACTTCCTTGTTACTGAAACAAAAATGATCTATTAGAATATCATCAAGTTTTTTTCGTTACCTCATTGTTGAAGAACAGCCTGAAGATACCATTTTACTTACTTATAATTACATTCATTATTTACATTTGCTATATTTCCTTTTATGGACATTGACATGTTCCAAAATTTAGATTAGGGTGAAAATATTCACACTAGTTAATTCACCTGGTTGGATTTGGGATAATCCACCATGAATATATATAGTCATCAAAAAGGCTGGGTAAATATGGGTGAATATGGGGTAAATTTGACATTATCAACTTGTCAATCTTGTTGGAGTGACTTAAGCCTTTTTTGAGAGTGTTAAGATAGGGATCCTCAGTAAAAATTTCTAATTATGGAATAGGAGAAGCTGAGGATTCCACACCAATCCTTATTCCTCTACTTGTTACTCATCACTCTTGTAAAATGTATGCTATATTGAAGACAAAGCTAGACACCCTTGAAAATTACTTATCTAATCTCTTCAAGGCTTGGATTGTTCAACATTTTGGCTGAGGAAATTAAGGACTATGGTAAAGTTGAAGCAGTCAATTGACAGCTTGAAGTAGCCTTTAAAATATAATGTGATAGCCCTATTGTTACAACTTTTCCTTTTCTTTGTACTTTTCTTTTGCCTCTACTCAATCCATGTACTACCATCCATTCTAGGTCCTCTTATCTGTCATATCCTAGCACATTCATTGGACTTCATTCTGTTTCTTCACCTTGGGCTTCTATGACTCCCTCTGTACCCGTGGCACTTCCTCTTGCCTTATTTGTCTCATTGATTCTCCTGTGAACTGATGGCCACGTATTTTGATCTTCATCATTATGCATCCTTCCTTTTCAGGCTTCTTTCCATTCTGTTATGCGTCTTCTATTTGATTTGTAATGCATAACCCTTTCTTTTACAGTCCTCCTCGCATTTCTTACTACAGTCTGTGCACGAGGAGACTTGGTATATAAATGACTCAGATACAACTATGATTGCTAGTTTAGACCTCCTTCGAGCTTACCTTGTATCTCATCGCCACTAGCAATCTATTTGCTTCCTCATCTTACTTGCTCCTCAGTTAGGAAACCCCTAGACTGATCCTTGATTCGACTCACTCCCTGCTTGTCAATACTCATGAGGAATCCCCTCATCGAACCACCATCGGAGGAAATCCCATGTTGGAAGTCTGCATCATCACTCTTCAAGCGACTTCTTGTCCCTACAATTAGGAATTCCCTAGACTGTCCCTTGGTTGACTCACTTTCCAGCTTGTCAATATCTATGAGGAATTCCCTTGTCTCTTGTTGTCATAGGAAAACCCACATCAAACCTGCATTGTCACTCTCCAAGTGACTCCTTGTTATCGAAGGCCTCCTACGGTTACTCGTATCCTGGGTAGTCGTAACACCTATTATCTTTACTGAATATAGTCCTGAACTTGTTGGTGTTATTAAAGTACTGAATATTTACCTTCACAAATAGCCAACATCAGCAATCCTACAAAAATAAGTTGATGATCTTCAAATATGCCAACTGTGTTATAAACTATATAAGCCTAGACCAAAGAGGCCTGAGAATCTCTGCTTAGTTGGTTTGCACCATAGCAATAGGATAAACCAATCAACAATGACTAAATAAGAATAGAGGTAGCTAAGGCTAGGGTATTAAACCAGGAAGGTATCCATAGAGAGGTTCCAAAAATGACTAGAATCAAACTAGTAATCCTAGTGTTCTGGGCTAGGATTAAATCATGCTATGGATATAGGATAAGGACCTAGACTATGATATAACTAGGGCAGGAAGTTATGACATCATTGCTGATTGATAGGGTAGAGGATATGATGTTAAGAGCTAAAGCAAGATAAGAAAAGGAATAGACCATAGAGTTAATGTTAAAACTGTGCCAACGATATCTAGGTGTAACTCTGGGACTTCAGAGTTGATAGGAATAAGGACATTGGCTTTACCGTATGTGGTGCACCCTTGCTGTCGATCGGGTCCTTGTATTTCGGAGTAGAGATTCAGAGGTGATTCAGAGGGGATCAATAAGGTTGGAGGTGATCAATAAGGATTGGAGGTGAACAGAGGGTTTATAACTGGAAGTCAAAAGTCAGTATCTAAGTTGATAATCTAACTGAAATACAAAGCTAGATATGGGGGTTTATATATGGAGGTAAAACAGGAGACAGAGTACTAAAGTCTAGGGGTGATGTGGAACATGATGTAAATGTTGTTGTCATGTTTGTAGTGGGCAGAGGGATCTCTCCATTCGTTATATTTGAACAGGTGAGAGTATATGATGGAGTCTACATGTATGTGACGAGGGGTCCATGGTGGGGGTTTCCAAAATTTGGATGAATGGCAGTTGTAATCCATAGAGTGCAGAGCATAGAGTTTTTTCAACTGGTTGAGGGATTTCGATAAGGATAGGGTTCAGTTGGCCCAGTCGATGGTAGGGTTGACTTCCTTCAACCAAGGAAGTCCAAGGAGGATGTTATTTCATCCAAGAGACATTACCATAAAGGTTACTTGACGAGCTATTCCTTTGATATTGAGAAAGAGCAAGTAGGAGTATCGGATATCACCACATTTGTTATATGAGTCATCAGCATTCCAAGTATGGATGGGTTTATCAAGTTTCATGAGTGGAAGTTTGTGCTTCTAGGCAAAGTCCCAGTCAATGCAGGAGATCTCAGCTCCGCTGTTGATGAGGGCACTGTTACGACTACCTGGGATAGGAGTAATCATGAGGGCCTTTGATGACAAGGAGTCGAGTTGGGAGTTGACGATGCAGTACTTCCAACATGGAGATTCCTCCGGTGGTGGTATTCGAGGGGATTCCTTGAGAGTATCAACAAGCGGGTAGCAAGTTGATCAAAGAGTTGCTTGGGGAGCGACAACACAGTCTCCTCATTGTGGGGATTCCATCAAGATTTCCGACTAGGTTACCAGGAAAATGACCAACAAGCCATTGAGTGCCTAGTAGCAGCATGGAAAACCAACAAAGCTGCCCATATCCTAGACTAAAATGCACAGAGAGAGGCTAAAGCCAGAGACAAGCTCCCACCAACCCCCCCATCATTGCTGCTTTCATTTCCATCCTTGTAGGCATGTACTTTGACAGCACAGTTGCCAACTACATGTTCAGTCTTCATGCTTGGCACACCATCCATGGTTTGGACTGGGCCCTTAATAACAATAAAGCCAAAGTCTTTTTTAAAGCTGCCACATCACTCGCTCCCTCCCCAGTCCAAACATGTGCCACAAGAGCCCTATACCATTGAAACCATCATCATCATTTGAAACCACCTTAATCTAGCCTCCCTGCGTTATGCAGCTGTTTTTGCCTGCCTTATCATAGTGTTTTATGCAACTGCACAAACAAGTGAGCTTACAATCAAAACAGTCTGCTTCTTCAAACTCCTTACCCACATTAAGCCCTCAAATGTCACAGTACAGTATGACCATCAGAGCAATGTGGTCACCAACTTCCACCTTCCTATGATGAAATCAGCCCCAAATAGGAAGGACATCAGCTGGGCCAAGCAGGATGGCACATCTGATTCCCAGGCTGCCCTCAACAACCATTTTGTGGTCAATTCCCCCTTTCCAGATGGCCTCCTATTCGCCTACAGGCATGGCAAAAATCACCACCCCTCACCCACAGTAAATTTCTCTCCATCCTCACTTTTGCACTGAAAGCCACTGGAAAACCCCCTTTACACAGCCACAGCATCCACATCAGATCAACCCTAGAATATCTCCTATGCAATGTTCCCTTTGATGTAGTTGTTACAACTTTTTCTTTTCTTCGTACTTCTCTTTCGCCTCTACTCAATCCATGTACTACCATTTGTCTCTTAGCTGTCATATCCTAGGACATCCATTGGACTTTATTCCATTTCTTCACCTCAGGCTTCTATGACTCCCTCCATACCCATGGTGCTTTCTCTTGCTTTATTTGTCTTGTTGATTTTTCCGCGAACTAACGGCTGCATGTTCTGATCTTCATCATTATGCGTCCTTTCTTTTTGGGCTTCCTTCCATTCCATTATGCATCTTCTATTTGATCCATAACACATAACCCTTTCTTTTATAGTCCTCTTTGTATTCCTTACTACGGTTCAAGCATGAGAAGACTTGGTATATAAATGACTCAGATACAACTATAATCGCTAGTTTAGACCTCCTTCGAGTTACCTTATATCTCGTTGCCACTAGCAATCTATTTGCTTCCTTATCTTACTTGCCCCTCAGTTAGGAAACCCCTAGACTGATCCTTGATTCAACTCGCTCTCTGCTTGTCAATACTCATGAGAAATCCCCTTATTGAACCACTGCCAGAGGAAACCCCACGTCAGAAGTTTGCGTCATCGCTCTCCAAGCAACTCCTTATCCCTACAGTTAGGAAACCCCTAGACTGTCCCTTGGTTGACTCGCTTTCCAGCTTGTCAATATCTACGAGGAATTCCCTTGTCCCTTATTGTCATAGGAAAACCCACGTCAAACCCATGTTGTCACTCTCCAAGTGACTTCTTGTTATTAAAGGCCTCCTATGGTTACTCATATCCCAGGTAGTTGTAACAAAAGGTCTAAACTCTCCAGTTGGAGCTACCACCGCATAAGCCTCCACCATTCACCCTCAATGTAACCACCCCATTTGGGGACTTTACTGTCCTGCTTCCACTGAACCTTCTTCCCCTGAGAAATCAGACAAATCCACCCATCTAGAAGATCAAGAACTGGACAATCTAGAAACCTATATTGAGAATATCCTCCATGACCATGCCACTGATAGATGAGACCATAGCCTAGCTCACAATCTCTTCTGCCACCTTATCATCCCTGCAGAACCAACTACCACCCCTTTTTCTCCAACTCCTATCCAAACGTCTCATCCAAATGCTCCCAGTCCCTCCTGTTCTGTTTCTTCTTCTGCTAGCTCTTCTGCTAGTGTTCCTGTTTGTCCTCCCTCTCTTCCATCCTTACCTTCACCCTCGTCGGTAATGTCCTTATGACCCACTGAGCTCCACCTCAGCACCCCCAAAATCTTTAATGGCTCCTATGATAAAGCCATACCTTGGTTGAACACCATTCTGTTTTACTTAATGGCAAACAATGCCATCTACAACTCGGATCCTAAAAAGGTTGCCTTCGCCATGTCATTTATGACTAAGGGACCCACTGCCACTTGGGCATCAACCTACCGCTTGAACACCATTAATAGTGGTGTTGCCATTATCGGCACCTGGGAAGACTTTACTAAAGCCTTCAAGACTGTGTTCAAACACCATGATACAGTCAATAATGCAATCACCTGGCTCTCCACCAAGCACATTCTTATTGGGAAGAATGGCGCTTACAACCCCTTGTTGACCTTCTACATCTTGGAATTCAAAAACAAGGTCGCTATCTCCCAGGTTCAAGACAAGAACATCTTGATCTCCTACCTTGCTTCCAGACTTGCTTCCACCTTCATGAGAAAGATTATGTCCATGGAAAAGGTTCCAAACATTGTGAAAAAGTGATACGAAAAGGCTGTTCACTTTCAGACACAATGAAAACATGCTGCTGAGTTATCACACCATTATACAAAATCTTCCTATCTTTCCTACCAGAACTGTTCCTCAAAAACCATCCCCACCAAAGACCCTGATGCCATGGACATTGACGTTATTTGTATTCCAAAATTAACTCTAGAAGAAAGGAAGCAATGTATTGAGAAGAAACTTTGTTTCAGATGTTATAAACCCAATCACTCCTCCCTGGCCTATCCCTCTTTCCTTACAGTGAAACCGGTTGTCAAAACAATCAGACAAGATAATGAAGAAGATCTCCCACGTCTTCAAGAGATAGACGATGATGATGAAGATTCCCGGCAGTCAGGAAAGTGACATTCAAAGCAATGGATTTTTAAACAGGAGAACTTCTTTGATGCAAGTCTCTCCTTCTTCAGTATGTGCTTTTGTACTTGTAACCTCTGCTACCAAAGCAATGCAAATCCCTGTTCAAGTCATCATACCCTCGCACACACTGCAAGCCATTGATACTTGCGCCTGTTACAACTTTTCCTTTTCTTCGTACTTCTCTTTTGCCTCTGCTCAATCCATGTACTACCATCTCTCCTAGGCCCACTGATACGTCATATTCTAGGATATCCATTGGACTTTATTCCTTTTCTTCGCCTCAGGCTTCTTCAACTCCCTCCGTACCCATGGCGCTTCCTCTTGCCTTATTTGTTTCATTGATTTTCCCGCAATACATTGGCTGCATGTTCTACTCTTCATCATTACATGTTCTTTCTTTTTAGGCTTCTTTCCATTCTGTTATGCATCTTCCTTTTGATCCATAATGCATAACCCTTTCTTTTATAGTCTTTCTCGCATTTCTTACTACGGTCTGTGCGCAAGGAGACTTAGTATAAAACCAACTCGAGTACGACTATGATCGCTAGTTTAGACCTCCTTTGAGTTACCTTGTAACCTCGTCGCCTAGCAATCTACTTGCTTCTCTCGTCTTGCTCATTCCGCGGTTAGGAAACCCCTAGATCGCTTCTTCGATCGACTTACCTTCCGGTTCGTCAATAAACTTGAACACCATCATTGGAGGATGGTGTTAAAGAGAAGTCTGGGACTATTTCAAGGTTGGAGTCAGCCATAGTAAGAAGAGTTTCAGGTTGAGGTGGGAGTGAATTGCTTGATAATAAGTAGAGCTCAACAGCCAAAAAATCAAGTGGAAAAAAAAGAAAAAGCTGAAAGAGAGCTCAGCTTTAAGGAAGACAGGCCATGAGTGGAGAAAGTGGTGCAGAGAAAAGAAAGACTACACCACATTCCTGCCACTTGACCAAAGACACACTTTATAACTGCTCTTGTGCCTCACTACATAATAGAACATCACATGATTACAGCTGATGGATAGACACTTGGCAAAGTTATATATTAGCCCAAATAGATTTATTGTATCTGAACAAGGCCTAAGTAAACTGCTTTTCATACCTGTGAATGATTTGCATGTAACAAAGAGTTGCAACTATTGACAACATAGACTACTAATGAAATATATAGATTTTGTTTGGGTGGAAATCATTGTTACTGGCAAGTGGAACATTCTGAGTATTGGGACAATGTGTGATGGATGGTGTGGTGACTGGGTGTTACTTAAACTTGGGTCACAAATAGCAAGGTGGCTGGTAATCATATTAAGCATATGCATGGTCTGATTTATGGACCCAAGCACTCAATATCCATGTGGTAGTGGCATGTACTGGGTGTGAGGGGCAAGATGGTGCTGTGGGCCAATTGAATCCAAGAAAATGAGTGGCCTTGAACACCTTGAGTAATGCTTACCCCTCAAGCTGAAAAGTGCTAACAAAATGCTGAAGAAGTTTAAATGAGGCTGAATAAGGTCATGATAATATTACTAATGGTCTTTGTGAATTGAGCTTCTAAACAAAGTGCAATGTCACATTGAGTTGTTGCCTTTGCATCAATTACTACATGTTCTAGATATCTCTTTTGATGCTGATGACTATCTAAGGCAACTTCATAAAATATTGAGATTTTTTGTGAGATTGATAAAAGACTAGTGTGTCAGGTTTGCTCTTGTGGATGATTGACCTGGCAAACTTGAAGATGTTGCCAGCCCTGCTTGCTTTCTGGAAAGGACTTTTTATTTTATTTTATTTATAAAAAAAGATGCATAGTAGGTTTTGCCATGGATGTTGGCATGTTGGGTTATTTGTTTATTTAATTGCTGGCTCAGATCCAAGGCCTAGATATAGCTAGCTGATTTAAACCATGAAGACTAGGTTTTATAACATTGTACAATAATCCAAATCCTTCCTTATGACATTTCTATCATCTCACCATATACTGTATCTGCCCAAGTCTGACTTCTAATGAATTACAATATATTACAACCACCAACATTCCCTGAGTCCTAATTTCATACCAGCAATCCAATGCAAGCTGCAGTGGTGGCAAAGTAAGCAAGAGTCACAAATGTAAGGATGGGTGCCCAATACCATGTAAAATTAGTGGCACATTCTGATTGTGCATGGTGTTTATGGTATGGGCCTCAAACACTCTATGTGCACATGTAAGTCATATGATTTCTTGTTTCTTTAACTGCTTGTTAGGAGTCTGAAGATATCAAATATATATATGAGCTACTTATATTGGTGGTTGGCTTTGTAAACATCAGCTTCAACATGTGTTGATTGCAATACCATTGTTTTTGCTATTCCTCTTGTTGGCAGTGTAAATGATGCTGCAGGTAGAGGGAGAAGCACCCGAAGCTGGCCATAATGCAGCTTTTGAAATGAGAGACTGCATGCATATGCAAGAAACAAGATAATTTTTCCTGGAATGTCACTACTATGACCTAATCTGATGGATTCTTTCATTCCTTGGATAAATAAGCACAATGGGTAGTCTCCAACTATGGTAATGATCCATTGTGAAGAAACATGAGCAAGTATGTAAAAGCTTTAAGATCATCTTCATGACTTAGCTTGTATTTAAAACACTTGTTGAGTGAGGTGAATGCTGGCAAAACATTCAATATTTATCATGATTTCCCACCTTTTGAAAACTCTGAATTTAACTTAGCTCCTAAGTGTTATAATTACTTTTTTCTCTTATCCTTTTTCTTCACTTACTCTCTATCCATGTATTACCATCAACATTAGGACCACTTATTCAATAGATCCTACTGTTTTCATTGAAATACTTTCATTTTTTCCACCACTGGCTTCATTATCTCCCTCCATACCAGTGGTGACTCCTATTGCACCCATGTCTCCATTGAGTGTTTCATGCCTTGTAGGCCATGTGGTTCATTACATTTTCCTTATACATATTCTTTCCTTTGTTCTATACTTAACAGGCTATGTGCTTCTCCCAATTCCATATGCAAAGTCTCCACAATACTTTCTAATCCTATTCATTCCATATATGGTCCATGCATGTAAAATCTACATATATAAAGGTCTCATTTTTACTTTAATTCCCTAGCTTAGACTTCCCTCAATATTTGCTGTATCGTGTCATCTACTAGACAATCTACTTGTTCTAGTTCTTTAACCTTTAAATCTCCTGGCATCTTCTGATTGCAAGCTCATGTTCTTCCTTTCTCCATAAAGGAACCTTTGACCTTACAACAAGGAATCCCCTTGATTGTTTCCTTGGACATCTTTGGTCATCAGCTTCATACTCAGGAATCTCTCAAGTAACCACCACCCCTGAAGTCCTCAAGGCAGAAGTACTGTGTTGTCACTCTCCAAATGACTCCTTGTTTACCAGGATCTTAACAATTACTCCTACCTAGGGTAGTCATAATATCAAGGCTCTCAGCAAAGCAGTAGTAACACAGTCTGTTGCAGATACTGCAACTACCTTAGCTATAAATAATCCCTTAGCCATCTCACAGTCAAAAACCTAGGGAAGGTCCTAGAACACTGCATTGGACATTCACCACTTTTTCAGGAAAGAAACAGAATGGACCATATGTCTACTATGTGAGTAAGTTTTGAATGATTGGTGCATATCTAATACACTAACTTGCATATAGTGGACATAGGAAACTGAACTTAGAAGCTACTCAATGTGGTAAACCATTCCAGCCTCAAGGTAAATTTAGCCACACAACTGCCAACACACCATTTCCGAGCTATTTGGAATCAAGGCATGCAGTCTGTTATAATATGCTTCTTTTTTTCTATCTTTTCCTTTTCTTTCTTGATCATGTGACTTTCATATCATGTGACCTGCCACTTTCCTTATCACATGATCTCCTTTACCTTCTCATCATGTGACATCTCTTTCTTTTATCTTATCTTATCTCAGTCCAGATTAACCAGTACTCTTAACTGTCATATCCTGTAAATCCATGAGTCCACCTCCAACACCTCCAACACCTCTGGCACACTACGCACCAACTCCAGCCTCTTTTATGTATATCGCAACTCTGGACCTCTGGAGTTTTATCTTTTCCTTTTATCTATTCTGTAATACTTATTTCCAATACTCACGTACCTCTGTCATTCCTGCATCTTGTACCTCCATTATTCCTGCATTTTGTACCCCCATCCTCCCTGACCTTTCATCTCCGTCTTCCTTTAATTACCTGTTCTCCTTTTTCGTTATCCCCTCGAAAATACTTGTACCTTTAAAAATAACTAGAATCTCAGTTAAATCATGGAATAGTTGCCATTGTTTGGCTGTATAAAAAAGAATATACATATAAATAGTAAGTCTGGGTTTAAAAAGTTTACACACTTCTTTATTTCCACCATAGCTTTTTTATTTACTTCAAAAAATATTTATAGGCTATAAGTCTTCTTTTGAGAATATCCAAGGCCTGTTCTATGGTGTTAGGGTCAGGAGACTGTACAGGCCACACTACAGCTGTACACCCTTGCTCTTTTAGCCAATATTTAACTTTTTTGCAGATATTTTTGCAGTTAGTGTCTTGCTGACAAATAACATATAGAGGATTGAAATTAATATAGTAAAGGAATTCTTCAAGTTCATTCTTCCAAATTTCAGAATGTAGGTTTCAGGACATCCTACTATCAACATCAAAATATAATTTCAAGTTATAAAACTCCATATAATTGCAGAATCTTCTTTTTAACTTTAAAAACTATTGCAATAACTAATCCTAATATAGTATATGACATGCACTACCAATACTGGTGGAAATTTTGCTTATTCTTCATGGGTGCAAATAGGACACATAGGTCTAGCTACAAATTGGTCCCTGGGTCATGTGATCTGGCCCAGTGGCCATGAAGATATGCTTATTTTACCACAATAGATCAGATTATATAATGATTTTTGTAGTTTTGAAGGATATTTTGAACTGATGTGGAGCTGTATGACTTAGAAGTGGGTTCCAGAAATGAAGATATGATGGCTAGAACCTACACCCTTAAATTTGGAAGAATGAACTTGAAGAATTTCTTTACTATATTAATTTCAATCCTCTATATGTTATTTGTCAGCAAGACACTAACTGCAAAAATATCTGCAAAAAAGTTAAAGATTGGCTAAAAGAGTAAGGGTGTACAGCTGTAGTGTGGCCTGCACAGTCTCCTGACCCTAACACCATAGAACAGGCCTTGGATATTCTCAAAAAAAAACTTATAGCCTATAAATATTTTTTGAAGTAAATAAGAAAGCTATGGTGGAAATAAAGAAGTGTGTGAACTTTTTTAAACCCAGACTTACTATTTATATGTATATCCTTTTTTATACAGCCAAACAATGGCAACTATTCCATGATTTAACTGAGATCCTAGTCATTAGTTCAAAAGCTCAAAAACCCTTTCTATGATATTGCTGTTTAAAATTGACCATATCTCCATAGCCTGTGGACCAAATCACATGACCTATGGAGCACTATTATAGCCAAGAGCATGTACTATTTATAACTCCACCAAATCTAAGTGAAATTCTCATGTTGTTTGGCAGTATGCTTTATGCACTACAATCAGGGCTAACATAGACAGAGTTTTTGAAGTCACTATAAGTGGTGAGGCCTGGCCACCAAAACTCTGCAGTAATGAGCTGATGGATTTTGAGGAATCCTGGGTGGCTGGCAGTCTTGTGGTTGTGGCAGTGCTGTAAAATGGAATGACAAAGAGAGTTGTTTGGAGGAACATAAACATGTTCCTGGTAAGTAAAGACACCCATTTCCATCTGCTAGTTGGCAAGATGAGAATGGAACACAGGAGGAATCTCTTCATTCATAGACTGAAGGGCCTGTAAAACAAGAGTGTTAGATTTGAAAAAATGCTTTATTCAGGTGTAAGGAGTAATGTCAATAGTTTTTGCAAAGAGAAAGGGGGGAAGAAGGGTTATGCCTTCATTATCAAGGTTGGACTTCAGGAGAAGGTGAGGTCAGTAGGACAAGGCATCAAGGCCAGTGAGTTGTATGCTGGAAATGTAGATTATATTGAGGTCAAAGTCAGCAAGGTCAATAAGTTAGAAGGTCTGGTGGTGATTAAAAATTTGAGGTTGATGAAAGGACATCAAATTCTTGTGATCTGTGAATGTCTGGATAGGGAAGGTGGAGCCATGGAGATAGTGGCACCATGCCTTAAGGCCATGAATGACTGTGAGAAGTTCACAGTCATAGATATTATAGTTGCATTCCACAGGAAAGAACAACTGAGAGATATAGAAACAAGGATGTCATTCACTGTTGGCACCAGTGGCCATAGTAAAGAGGATGGATAAATCTGGCATCTGCAAGATGGGTGTTATGATATGAACATTTTCAAAACTTTTTGGACTTGTACCTTTTCTTTTCTCAGTCATGTGATCTGTGCACGTGACCGTGGTAACCCTCACATGACCAGGTCTAGAACTAATGACGTCATACCATGAGGTGACTGCGCCTTTTTAATTTCTGCTCTTCTCACACAGCCCTTTTCATTTCTGTTATCTCTCTCTCACGATTGTGGAAACACTTAGTCTATTTATGGTAATCCATCCCACGCATAGCATGATCTGTGCATGTGCCTGTACAATATATAAAGTAGCACTCTGTGACTGGTATCCCCAGTCTAATCCATTTTGTTCACCACAATAGTCATTGCCTTGGTCTGTTGGCCATTATAGACTATGTTGGATGGAGAAAACCCCCATACCCTCATCTCCTTGAGCCAGGAATCGTGTATCCTGTGAGCATCGTCCAAGCCTTGTGGATTGACTAGACGTTTCAGTGATAAGTCATAACAATGGGTTTCTATAGGAAGAGAGATTTTAAAGTGGCGAATGCAGATTCACATAAGGAAAACCAAGCCACATTGTAAGCTTCTTGATGGGATCTATAAGGGGGCATGTAATGTTAGAGTAATCTGGGATGAAGCAGTGGTAGAAATTGACAAAGTCCAAAAAAGAATAGACATCCTTGACTTTGGTGGAGACTGGCTAGGATGTGATTCTGTTAAGCTTAATGAGGTCCATGGCAAGTTGGTTGGGTTTGATGATCATATCCAGATACT
Source organism: Boletus rubissimus (assembly GCA_038092795.1). Lineage (NCBI taxonomy): Eukaryota > Fungi > Basidiomycota > Agaricomycetes > Boletales > Boletaceae > Lanmaoa > Lanmaoa rubissima. The sequence continues at coordinate 79,782 of JBBPQZ010000001.1, forward strand.
CTACTTCATTGGTAGCAAACTTGCACTTTTTGAGTTTAAGGTGGAGATCATGTCTGGTCATTCATTGCAGAATACACTTGATGTGTTCCTGTCATATATTGTTTTCAGCTTCTGTCCAACTCCTGATCAACTTCTGTCAACTCCAATAAACTCTGACATTTTTTCACCCAGGACACAGCTCTGGAACTCTGGAGTTTCTTTTCTGTTTTCATATAACCTCTCTAGATTATTTTCAATACTCATGTACCTCCATCCTTCCTGCATCTTGTACCTCCATCTTTTCTATATCTTTCATCTTCATCTTTCCTGATTCCTATACTTACCTAACATCCCTTTGTTACTGTCTCCATATTACTACTCACCTTCAAAAATACTGGTACTCTAGAAAATACTCAGACCCCTGGACTTTAGTACTCCAACTTCCATTTTGCCTCTATATATATAGTCTTCCATCTATTATATAATACTTAGCTTGAATATTAACTTGAGCATACTCCTAGCTCTTCCTAATCTCCTTCTGATTATTGTTGAGTCTTGATGACTCTTCTCTAACCAACTTTGACCCATTTGAAATACAGGACCTGAATTACAGCAAGGATGCAGCACATAAGCTGAAGCCAACATCCTACCACCTCCAAAAATCTCTGGACCTCCAAATTTCTAGACTTTGTCCTAGGAATTGTATAGTCTCTAACAGTTCCTCATGGATCTTGGTATTAAGAGAGGTGATAAAGAAGTTGTTTATATAAATAATGAGCCATCCTTCAGTGATCATATCTCAAAAGGAGTTGTTTATGAACCTCTGAAACATGGCAGGTAAGTTACAAAGACTAAAGAACATGACAGTAGGTTTGAAAAGTCCCTTATGGATAATAGAGGTGGTCATTCACCAGTGTCCATTCTTGATGCAAACATTGTTGTATTCTCACTGAATATCAAATTTGGTGGAGACCTTGGCATCATAGAGTTTATTGATGAGGTTGGAGACAAGGAGTAGAGGGTAGACATTGTCTTCTTTATAGGCAAATGCAATGGAACTAAAACAAAGTTCTCCAGACTTATGCTTCACCTACCCATGGATGTTACACTATTAGCTAGGGATAAATATCTCATAGATGAAAACACTATCTAGATCTACTAGATGAATTCAGTGATCAACTTAGTGTGGACAATACATGGTTTGTTTGCCAATCCTCTACAAATGTATATGGATTGGAGTAATTGAGATAGGTTCAACTAATAGTCTGTTAGTAATGTGATTTACTAGTGATCACACACTAAAATTGGACAAGACTACAGTGGGTTGCTAGACTACAGTGTTGTTTGCACTTGTTTGTGCAAGAGATATGTTGGCTAAACTTAAAGAAGTTGCTAAAAAATGGTTTGCTGGTACCTGTTGGTGTTAGTATATCAAGGGGCTGCAACGATATTAGAATGTTAGCAGTAATCCATAAATATGCTAAGATATAAAGGTGTAGAGATATATATATGTTCCAGATGTTAGAATATTCCAGACTGTTGCTGGAATTCAGACTAATGGTTCATTTAGTTAATTCAAATAGGTTTTATTAACTCAATTTTTATTACTAAGGAAATGAAATCAGGTCAGGCAAGACTAGCATTTATTCCTTTAGGTGGCTTAGTCAGCTGATATAGCAGATGTACTTAGATTCTAGTACTCTAGGTTGTTGGGGATCTATTTCCTTTAGTTGCCCTATGAAGGATTTTCTTTCTAAAGATCCTATTACACTTGTTTCTTCTTGAATACAAGTCTTTTGCTTCTAACAAACTATCTAGTAGTACTGAAGCTAAGGAAATTGCCTGCACTAGGCCCTTTGTGGGTTACCTGTGGAGGGAACTCCTGATATGGGTGAAAAAGTCTCTTTAAGAGAGAACTTCTTTAGTTGAGATAATCTATTGAGAGAGAATCTCTCTGAAATTAATCTTTAGAGATAAGAACCTGCTTTTTTTGTAGCTTAAAAGGCTCTTCTTATATAGATATTTATGGTGGCTGTGCTAGGCTGTGCTAGCTTACAAATCTCTTACAAATGCCAAGGGAATACCAAGTGATTAGCTGTCAATTGTCAAAAGAATTATAGATGGCTCATTTTGATTTGATAAGCTTTGGCTTGATAGGCTTGGCAATGACTAATGCTGACTCATGCATTACAAATCAGGGGTAGTCTAATTTAGCTCATGACTCATAATAACTCATACTGACTCATGCTGACTCATACTAAGCCAAGTTGAATCTAGTACAATTTTTGGTAGTCTCGAATGTGAATATTTACTATGACTTATATTGACTCATACTGACTAGGTATGACTCACTCAGGGGTAGTACATGTGATTGTGATTGTGGGAATGGTAGCTACTTGGCAAGTGTGTAGGATAGAAATGAAATATAAAGAATTTCTTTGTAACTACAAGTTTAATTACTATATAACAATGAATGGGAAAGATAAGTTAATATCTTTCCAGAAAATGGTGGAAAAATTAAGAAAATCTAGGGAAAGGTAGTTCATACTATAGACTATCCAACCCTAAGGTTTTGTGGAATTTTGACTGTGGGAAGTGCATGAATTTAACTTCTCAGATCCTTCTGTCATAACCATGCATTAATCCAACTTGGTGCAGATCAATGGGAGCTATGCTCTCTACCCTATATGACAATGGTAATTGAAGGCCAATTACCTTCATCTCTCATTTCTTTAATAGCACTGAGCACAACTACCCTATTTATGATGAAAAATTACTTGCAGTTACATATTTGGGCACTAGATGAGTGGCATCATTATTTTATTAGTTGGAAAAGATTTGAAATCTAGACCAATTACAAGAATCTTGAATATTGGAAGAAGCCACAGACTTTGAGCAGGCAGTAAGCCTAGTGGCATGCAGTTCTTCAAGAATTTAATTATGTCTTTATTTCTAAATCTGGTTCTTCTAATGGTTGGGCTGATGCATTATCTTGTTGCTTGGACCATGAAGAGGCTGTGTAGGACCATAACACCAATATCATGGTCTTGCCTTCTTCTGTTTTTATTAATTCACATCACATTGATCTGCAGGACTTCTATCCTGCATTCCTTTGATATGGGACATTTTCATAGCCAAAAAATCAATAAAAACTCTCTATATCAACCCACCAATATTTCACTGCCTGCCATGGACCTTAAGGCACAATTCATCCTTTACAGTAAGCTTGAACAACACTGCTGTCTCCTTCTTCTCCTGATGGTAATTGCTTATATCATGTATTATTACAAGCTCCTCTTTCTCTCAAAGCATGAAAAAATTCCACATTATGCATCAATCCTAACAGATGGAGGGTGGATGCTAGAACTCCTTAACAATAATCCTGATCACATCAATACCTCACTGTTTACAATGAATTCAATGTGTTTATTTAGGTTATGGTTGAAAATGGATTTAAAGATTCACACCACAGAATTTCAATAGATGAACAACTTGGTATCTTCCTTCACATGTGTATGACAGGTCTGAGTACCCATCATGTTGCAAAGAGGTTCCAGCACTCACCAACTACCATATTCAAGTGAGTTTTCTTGTGTTTAAATCAAATAATGACAACATTGACAAATGCTACAGATGCTTCAAAAATATGCTCAATTTTTTCTCATAGAAACACTTTTATACCTCCAATATCAAGCTACTGACCATAAATACCCCCATATCAACCAAGATCACCTCTAATCACCATTTCTGATACTTTGAAAACTTTATTAAAGCAATTAAGGATTCTCATATCTGGGTATTTGTACAAAGGTTTCCTTTTACAGAACTGCCTATTTGTTTGTAATTTTGAACTCATTTTTATGTATGCATTGATGGGGTGGAATGGCATAATAGTAGATATGACAATATGGCATGATGCTCATTTCCAGGATTTGACTCTCCTTAAAGATAGATATTTTCTTGCTAATATCAGATTTGGTGGATCTGATGCACTCCTTGTCCTGTATTGAGGAGTTTGATACCATTTGAAGAAATAGAGGCAAGCTAACCTATGGTGAGTCAAAAAATTCATATTATGCCCTAGTATTTATGGAGTTTTTCAGCCCATGCAACATGAAGGAATTATTCAACCTACAACATGCTAATCTTTGGAATATTATTGAATAGATTTTCAGGATAATCAAAAGACAATGGCGAATTCTACTACTTCTCTTTGAATATAACCTGGATATTCAAGCATGTATACTGGTGGTGTTATGGCCATCCACAACTTCATCCAGTAACTTGACCCCAATATCTTGTGTATCCTGGAATTTCAAGCATGGCACTTGGAAAAAAGAGATGATAATGATGATGCTAGTGATTTGAGAGTCCATGTGGAGGATCCTGTCAATACAGTAGAGTGGTAGAAGAGAAAGCAATGGCAGGATATCATTGCAAAACAAATATAGCAGGGTTACTGCCAGAAGTTGAGGCAGTGGGAACTATGAATGTAGCTACAACCTTTTGGAATTACTATCAGGAGTCAAAAAAACAAGGACCTGCACATTTGTATCTACATGTTGTATCTGTGTATATATTGACTGTGTGAGTATGCATGAGATCACATGACCAACTAGAGTGCAAATTGTTTGATTGGCCAAGACTATGATCATATACTTCATCACAATAATATCCAGCTTAAAAAGTAACTTGCTAGCATCAAACAGGTCAATTGGATCATGGTCATTAGAAAGATCATACCATTCCATTAGGGGCCCAACTAATCCAGCCAATCCAAGTGACAAAGGCAAAGGCAGATCATAGCCTTTGAGTTATTCTGCAGGTCAAATATTATAGACTGCATCTGAAATTAACAAACTCATCAGGCTCCTTGTACCTCATCATGCATTAGCCAGAGACAACAATTTTAAGAAGGAGACATTCAACAATGTCATATCAAAACTCAATAGAAAACTCCCTTCTCAATGAATGCTGAAGATAGGCAAGTCTTGCCAATCAAAGTGAAGCAATTATGTCCTAATAGCATTTTTGGATTATAGATAATAAAAAATACTGACTTATATTATACCAAAGATCAAAAGTGAGCATACTCTTATCAGTTAGATTAGAGCAGCATCTGGCTTCCACTATAATAATGTTAAGGGTGTGGTGGTTGACAATTGTACTTATAGTGCATGGGATAGCTTTTGTAAGGTAAGAAGAAAGCCCAAACTGATTTTTTTCTGCCTATTGAATCAGGTGAGATGACACTCAAAAGAAAATGGAGGGTGACCACCCTTCTATCCACTAAGCTTATGGAAAAAGGACAAAGACTTGTGTACTTGGTGTGTTGCATCTTGTGCTACTCTGGCATCTCCTCAATCAGACCCCTGTCTCTCCTGCCTCCTCATTCTACTATTTTATTCCTGTCATAATATGGCCCTGTAAGCCACTCTGCTGCATCTGTGTTATGAACTATTATAAATGACAAGAACAACCACAAGGCTCAGAGAATCTCACAGGTTATAGGAAGCCTGACTCAATGAAAGTAGAGGATAATGGAGTTTTTTCTGAACAACTTGGTCTACAAGAGCCAAAAGACCCAGGCAATGACTATTAAGGTAAATAAAATGGATTAGACTGGGAATTCCAGTTGCAAAGTATCTACTTATATATTATACAGGCATGTGTACAGACCATGCTATGTGTAAGAGGTTTTACTACATATAGATAGAGTGAAGAAGTATATATGTGAATACAAGAATGGAAATAAATGTGAAAGTTGATGAAGAAGAGAGGTTAATGAAAATTAAAACCATGAGGCATGTTACATGATAAAGGAGATGAAAATGTTAAGTCCAAAAAGTTTGAAATGTTCATATTATAACACTACCTCCTTTTTAAGACTTGAATTCCAGGTGAGTCATGGAAGGCTCAAATACTGTGAAATTCTTGCTAGGAGTGAAGAGAGAAGCAAAGTTCGAAGCTATAAGTCTGCAAAGTTTATAAGAGGTGGAAGGATTTGATTTATAAAACTTGGCAACTGCTAGTGGTGCAGTGTTGATAATGTCTGATAATTCCCAAGTATGATTGATTTCATCATATCCTTTCCAATGTACCAGATATTCAAGCTTCTGATTTTTTAAATAGGATGAGGCAATATAGTCCACTTCAAACTGCCCTTCTCCTTCTTGGTCTACCTCAATCGCTTTGGATTAGACTTTGGGCTGTCTAGGCAATGTTTCCAATTAAGGTTTAATATGATATAGAAATCCATAGATCTCTCTGGTGGTATACTGACATTTCCATTCATTCCACAGTGATTCTAGTCATTATCTGACCAGCTTGAGCCATTTTCATTGCAGCCTGACATTCTGAAGAGTTTATCTGAAGCCTGAAGTAGGTCTAATGAAGTCTGAAGATTGTTAGTCTTAATCTAGTGTTTTTTTTTTTCTCAGTCCAACATTTTTGGTCTGGAGTTTTTATTTTCAGACCTTCTGACATCCTTTTATTGGATTCAAAACTGTTCTCACATGTCTGGACTTTTATTTACCTTTGTAGTAGCTTGGCTTGGCCTAGATATATAGGTTTTGGCTTAATATTAGATAAAACACCTTTCTTCATGTTGGATTGTCACCATTGAATATCATCCATTGCCCATCATTCCATCATACTCATCATCTGTCTCACCATCCATTATCACATTATCAACCATCATTACCAACATCTCTCCTTAGTCCAACATTTTGGACATCTATCATTCTCTAGTCTGAGATTTTCTCAGACCACCTCTATTTTGCTTTAGAGTTACCCATCAAGACTAGTGGACAATTAGAGTCCTTAGGGATGAATATATCATATCCTTCTACATTATCTGCAGACTCCCAGTCTATTCATCTGACCACACAAGTTTTCATACTTTATAGCAAGAAAGATTGACTGTGAGATGAATGCATACAGCATTAGGAAGCTTGAGTGTAACAGCATTAGGAAAAACTGTAGTAATAACATAGAATCCAATTCATTTTTGAATTAACTTCTTTGCTGTATATAGAAGCTTTAATTTATTTGTGGATAGCCAGACCTGCTGACCAACAGAATATTCCAGGGCTTCTGAGTAACTCTTCTCCACAAAAGCAATCATTCTTTCTCTAGTGTTTTCTAGTGCTTCTTCTATTTTCTTGTGAGACTGACCTTGCAAAGCTGGCTAATTTCCCTTCAAAATCCATAGATGACTTTTTGGCATATTTCATCCATAGTCAGGCCAGGTGTTTCATGTGCTTTCTGTGCTAGCACTGTTGGGTATACTGCCTTGACTCTACTGGTGTGTATTGGGCATAGGACTCTGGCATCTTTGAATTTCACAAGTTTTGAAAAATAAAATTCTTTTTGGGTCTAATTTAGTGGTTTTTGGTTTGCTTTGACTGAAAATGTTGCACTGTTAGGAATGTTTAGGTGGTATTTGATGTTTAATAGGGGTTTGATTTCCTTTACAAAGAGGACAAAGATGTCAGTGAATTTGCATAATAGAGCATGTACTGCCATTTGTTCATCTGATGATACCATGCCAATCTGGACAGCATTGAGGATTGTGTCTATTCTTGGGGGATAGAATGGTTCTTCCTCCATTAGCCTGGTGAAAATCTTGTTATGTGATGGTTGTAAGAGTGGTCATTGTATATTACCTGGTGTATGATTTGATGCTGGTAGGGAAAGGTCACCCATGATAACATGGGAAATATTCATGTGTTTATTGTAGATAACAGGTTGTTGGTGTATGTGATAATTGGTTTTTCTAGTTTGTCCATCAGGTACACATCAGTTACCTCTTTGTTAAAGATAGTTACATCATCATCATCTTGTATTATATGGTTAGGTTTATTTTGGATATTGTGGATTTTGTATGTAAGTATGGGTGGTGGGGAGGTGGGGGTGTTTACAGTATGTGCAAGTCTATCATATTTGAAAGTGTTTTGTGTGAGGAATGGTGTGGGTTGCAGGCATAACAAGGGGGTTACAGCTGACCCATCTAGTGCTGTAACCCCTATTTGTTTTCCATTTGGTACCATTTCCACCCATTGTTGTGTGAGTTGTCCCAGTATGCTGTGTCCTGAGTGATGTTGTCTTCAGATGCATCTACTATCAAAATAGGCATCTATGTTTGTTGATAGGTGATGTGTGGTTGTGAGGCAGACCATACATTGGAGTAGGATTGGTTGCATTTGGGGCTGGATGACCTTGTATAGCATTTCTGTTATGATTTTTCACCACTTGATTTCAAGGGATGGAGAGCAGGTTTTGGTGTCACAGTTTCCACTTGTGTAAAGGGATTCAGTGACTATGCCAGAGTCAAAGCATTGCCTGATTCCAGAAGTGCTGTGTCTGAGGTTATTGGATATGGTCAGGATAATGACAGGGTGGCATGTCATGTGTCAATATCTGCTTTGTACTGTTGTTTGCCTTTGTTGGACACATGATGTTGTGAAATTATTGTTATCTGTTTTACTATTAGTTTCTTGGTTAGGGGGTTGTCTTAGTGACCAGTTCCTTGGACCTGGGGTAGTCTAAGTGTACAGTTGGTGTTGGTTGGGAAGGCTGAGTTGGGTGGTGATCAGTGATGGGCTCTGATATGTGGGGGGATGAGTATTGAAGGGTCCAGGGACTGGTGATAGGTGGAGGTGGAAAAGTTGCATGATGATGGTTTGAAGTGTTGCTGCCATTGCTGAAGTTTGGGTTTATAGTTGAGCTATTTTCATGTCCCTCACCTATTCCTTCTCTAGCTTCTTTTTTCCTTGTTTGATCTTGTGGGGTGGGATGCTATATATGTCTTTCTTGAATTCCTCCCAGATATTGTAGCAGCATGTAAGGTGGTCTTTGAGTAGGTTTGGGATGCCTTCAGCTGCATAGTAAATGAGAAATCTCACAAAGTCACCCATGGTAATCACCACTCTCATTATCTCATTTGCCCAGATGTTCTGGCCATAGTTCGCTTTCCACTTGTTGAATGGTGTAACCTACTTCCCTATATCCTTCTTTTCAAATATCTGTTCTTTAATGTGCTCTATCTGTTCTACCTGGAAGAATTTCAGCTGCTTGAGTGGGGGCTCTCTGTTGTTGAACTTGATGTGTATGTTGGCCAAGGTGGTTGTGTTCAAGATTGAGAGTGCATTGAATCAGTTTGATGCATAGCTACTTGAGACTAGATAGTTCTCAAAGTGTGCAATTTTCTGGATGTCCATCCAGGTCAGTGGAAGCATTCTTTGAAACTCAGTGAACCACATTGTTGGTTGTTTTTGTCACTGTAAAACATATTAGTGGTGGTGGGTTTTCCAACATTGTGATGGTTAGGATGGAAAAGGCTTTGGATGGTAGGGTGGTGGGATGAGGTGGTTTGTTATAATATGAACATTTTCAAACTTTTTCAGACTTGTACTTTTTCTTTTTTCTAATCACATGATCTGTGCATGTGACTATGGTAACCCTCACATGACCAGGTCTAGAACTAATGACGTCATACCATGAGGTGACTACGCCTTTTTAATTTCCGCTCTTCTCACACAGCCCTCTTAATTTCTGTTATCGCATTCCCATGGTCGTGAGACCACTTAGTCTATTTATGGTAGTTCATCTCACGCATAGCATGGTCTGTGTGCACACCTGTACCGTATATAAGATAGTACTTTGTGACTGGTATCCCCAATCTAATCCACATTGTTCACCGCGATAGTCATTGCCTTGGCCTTCTTGATCATTGTAGACTGCATTGTTCGGAAAGGACCCCCATATCCTCATCTTGAGCCAGGAGTCGTGTACCCTGCAAGCATAGTTTCAAGCCTTGTGGAAGTGATCAGGCGCTTCAGCGATAGTTCATAACATGATTGGTATAATAGGTGAGGGGGGGATTGTTCTAGATGGACATCTAGGTGCTGTGTGTAGATTGGGATCCACAATAAGCTGTGGTATGCTAGAGGGAGTGCTTGGATAGTTCCTTAGTGATTCTGGAGTTTCTACTGTAGCAGGGTAAAGAAGGCTGGTCTTAGTCTAGGCACATTCAGGATGGCTGTTGCTGTGCTACTGGACCTGCACCTTCATAGAGTGCTTGAGGCTGAAGTGGAATATCTTTGTGGGAAAAGCTGATGTATTTTCTTCTCAGAGAAAGATGAGAGTAGAGAGGATTCTGAGCTTGAGGATAGAGAGCTATTTAGGCTGAGCATGCGAGTGTAAATTGTGCTCTTGTCACCAAATGGACCAGGCAGGATGACACTCAAAGGAATATGGAGGGTGACTGTCCTTCTACCTACTAAGCTCATGGAGAAAGAACAAAGACTTATATACTCAGCATGTTGTGCCTTGTGCTACTCCAGCATTTTCCAACTTAAACCACTATCCCTCCTACCTCCTTATTTTACTGCCTTAGTCTTCTTGTGATGTGGCCCTACAGGGACAATGTAACCCTCCTGATATCCTAAGAAAACACACCTTCACTGACCTTCAATAACCAAGCCAAAGCACAATACCAAAATTTTAAACTTAGGTGTGAGCTAATGAGTGATAAAGTTAAATACTTAGTCTCAGTAGTAAATACTGGACTTTTATTAGGAACTAACCTAATGAGTGACAGAGTCAGATACTGGAAATGAATGTAAGTGTCTGAACTAAATGAAAAGAGTGTAATAGTATCTCATCTTAGTCTTGAGTAGTAAGTACTGGACTGAGGTGTTCTAAATGAAGGTCCAAACAATTAAGTACATGATTATCTAATCCATACTTGCTGTAGTCTAAATAATATAATTACAACATAAATAGCATGTCAGACCTTTCACAGACACCAGCATTCCTGGACCCTTCTTCACTGTGAATACTTACAGTGTCATCCTGCAATGGACTCAGTTCCCAAGCAGTGTTCCTATGAATTAGTTGGCTAGGATAACTGTTTATGAAATACCAGGTTCAATACCCTCTTCAATGCCATTTTCTCTAGCAGTCCCAGATCCAAATTCAATTGGCCTGTCCACACCATTGTCATACCTTTTGTATTCTCCACCATTCAAGGTATCCTCTACAATGACAAGTGTCAGCTAGCAGTGAAAGGCAGACAGCATCATTGAATCATATGCTTGGATGGAAAGCTTATCAAAATGTTCTCACCTAATGTCTGTGACTGTACAAGCACAAACTGATGGGACTATGGTAGTGCAATAACTGAATATTTTTCTTAATAACATGAACCCTGCAATTTTGCAACCAATTTCATTGGCTTTATTAGAACTGCCACAGATACAACCACAGCCCCCTTCACCTAATTCAACAACCTCTGATGATGACTACATTGATTGTACTGCAGAAGCACTTATGACATTCAATCTTTTACCATCAGAGAACTATATGAGTGAACTGGGAATAAAACCAGGGTCAGATTCTTTTTCAAGTTTGATGCACCATCATATGAGGTGTGGATGCAGAACACACTTGCTAGAATCAAGAACAAAAGAGATTTTGATAATGAGTTGAAAAATGAATAGAAAGTAGCAGTGGATACTATTGATATATCAATAATATCTGTATGTACATCATAGTTGTGTATATATAAGTTCCTACTATTTCCTTGATGATATCCAGCATGAGTACCATTACATCAATTACTAGGCCACACTTCTTTGGTTATCACTCGGAAACCTATGGCTGGAGAGAGAGGGAAGGCAATAGATTTGTGTGATGTATATACATACAAATTGTATGGTGTGACAATGAGAACAAGTGTGATGAAGGAGAGGGGGAGAATGGATGGCAGTGCAGAGTGCTGTCTGACTCTAAAATGATCTAGGGGCTGTGGTGAGCTGCTGACTCATGTGGTAGTCATTTAATGATGCCTGGTGTGAAGGCCATAAACCTGGGAACTAGGAGATGGGGGATGAAATGACTTACCCTGATTAATGGACAAATGGGAGGGTTAGCCTGAGAAAGGCCTCATGTAGGAATGGCTGGGCCTGTATATAGGGCACTAGGATTTGGGTGTGATGGTGGAGGTATATAAGGAATATGTCAGTGGTCCATCTACCCTTGACTTTGACTACTGTTACAACTACCCAGAGTACGAGTAACCATAGGAGGCCTTCGATAACAAGGAGTTACTTGGAGAGTGACAATGTGGGTTCGACATGGGTTTTCTTATGATGACAAGGAATGAGGAGATTCCTCATGGATATTGACAAGCTAGAAAGCGAGTCAACCAAGGGACAGTTTAGGGAATTCCTAACTGTAGGAACAAGGAGTCATTTGGAGAGTGACAACACAGACTTCTGATGTGGGGTTTCCTCTGGCAATGGTTCAACAAGAGGATTCCTTGTGAGTATCGACAAGCAAGGAGTGAGTCAAATCAAGGATCAGTCTAGGGGTTTCCTAACTGAGGGGCAAGTAAAACGAGGAAGCAAATAGATTGCTAGCGGCGACGAGATACAAGGTAACTTGAAAGAGGTCTAAACTAGCGATTATAGTTGTATCTGAGGTACAGAGGGAGTCATAGAAGCCCAAGGCGAAGAAACAGAATGAAGTCCAATGGATGTACTAGGATATGATAGATAAGAGGACCTAGGACAGATGGTAGTACATGGATTGAGCAGAGGCGAAAGAGAAGTACGAAGAAAAGGAAAAGTTGTAACATTACCCCCTTTGTAGTATCAAGCCCACAACGTAGACAGAGACAATTTAGACATGAGAGTGCACAGCAGCTCGATCATGTGTGATTCAGTAGAGAATGGGGCCATCAACTGGGAAGCCAGTGATATTACCATAAGTGGTATCATCAAGGCAATCTTCCTCATCAGAATAGTTTTAATCGACCAGGGGAGAGGAGAAGTGGTGACAGGGAAAGCGTTGCAGAGCGGGAGGAGCACTCCAAGGGGTAGGAGGGGTACCCTGGCAGTGAGAGGTGGTACTGTGGCAGGAATGTCATTGGGTGGAATTAGCAGAGGATGTCAAGGTGAACAATGGAGTGGAGGATGAGGACAATTGTTGTCGAGGCAGGGGTATGTGCCAAGGAGGGGGAGAGGGGGCATGACGATGGGACAGCAGGCAAGGATATGCCCTGGGACCCAGCAAAAACATGTGGTGCATTGGTGTACTGGGCAGTCATATTGAAAATGGCCAATGTGGCCCACAAGTGAAGCAGTGTTCAGCTGTGCAGGGGTGAGAGTTGGGAAGGGGCAGGCGACTATCTGCTTCAGTCCAGGCACTTTTGACTCTTTGCATGAGGTGGTCCTCATCTGAGTTTAGTGAGGATGAGGATGCCGAGGGGACGGTTGGTGTGGTGGGGGTACTGATGGCCCATTGGGCTAGAGTGGGTTCTCTAGTAGTAGACTGTTTGATCTCAGAGAGGGCAACTGTGGGGGCAGCACATTCGCAGGAATGATGATGCTCAATGGCCAGGGCTTCATAGAGTTCCTGGGTTAGGGAACGAGTATAGGTGGCCAAAGCAAGAAGGTAGCGACATAGATTGCACAGGAGGGTAAGCATTTCTAGCTGGTGTAGGGCAATGGGGAGGCAAGACTGTGCCTGCATGGCATCGTGGTAGTGCGACATACAATTGGTTGGCATCAGCAGTGAAGGCGTGTGCGAGGGCGATAATATTTAAGTTGGCCAGGTAGATGCTGTAAAGCACATATAGGAGTGAGGCCAAGTCAAGATAACAGTCTATGGTGGTGGCAAGACTGGGGTCAGTGATGAGCTCAGTGAGCTTGCGGATCTCAAAGATGGTTGGAGAACCATCACTGAGGCAGTATGCGGTAGTTGGGATGTCTATGGAGAGAGGAGAGTTATCAAGATCATCATAAAGGCCAATTGCATGCTCCATAGAAGGAGTTGGAGCGCATTATGCAACAGGGTTAGAAGAGGAAGGACTATCATAGGGAACAAGTGGGACAGAATATTCAAAATTAGAAGAAGAAGGAAATGGAGGAGAGAACACATCACAATCCTCCAGGAACAAGGTTTGGTTCTTGTCAGGAGGTGACAGAATAGCTAGGAGGGAGGCATTATGAGCAGGGATCTGGTAACATTCATAAACTTGGGTGATGGAAAGGTTCAAGTGGGGGATTTCGGCTATGGGGACAAATTCAATGGCCATCTCTCCCCTCACTATTTCATCTCCTTTCAAAAACAACCAGACCTTGACTGCCAAGGAGCATAATATGTTCTCTTCTCCATTTTCTTGTTCTCCTGGCTATGAATATTCTTCTCCACTTGTTTTCCATGATTCTCTACCCATATCTAACATTATTTCACAATGCCCTCTAATTCCTCCTGTAAAGCATTCAGCTAGCCCTTATCCTTATGCTGATAAAGCTTCTCTATTCATAGATGTTCCCCAGACTGCGTACTATCTCAGCAATGGTTCCCCTACTATCTTTGAGATCCATGAGCTCACTAAGCTCATCACCAACCCTAGTCTTGCCTTTATAGTAGACTGTTATCTTGATTTGGCTTTCCCACTCTATATACTGTACAGTGCCTACTTGGCCAATCTCAATATCATCACCATGGCCCACATTCCCACCATTGATACTAATTGTTCCTACATTGCCCATTTTATCCATTAGAACACTATAGAGACTTAGTGTTGCCTCCTAGTCATTCTTCATTAGCTGGGTGTGCTAATTCTCCTCCATGACCTACACCACTACTTTCTTGCCATGGACACCCAGACTCACCTCCTCTTTAGGAAGCTTCACAAAGCCTTGATCAAAGAAGGACATCACTCCCACAACCATGCCTCCCCTACAGTCTTCCTTGCTGAGATCAAAAGACATTTTCCAGTAGAACCTATTACAGTTCCTCAGACCATGTGTCCACCAAACACCCCCTCTGTGTCCTTGATGCACCTTGACTCTGATAAAAAGTGAATTATGCAACAAGTCAAAAGTGCCTGGACCAGTACTGATGGTTGTCTTCCTATCTTGGACTCCTATTCTTGTGCAGGGCAATAATGTTATAGTTGTGGTTGTCTTGGCCATTTTAAAATTGATTGCCCCATTCACCAATGTACCACATGCCTCCACTAGACTCCAGGTTATGTCCTTGTCCAATGCCCCCTCCATTGCTGAATTCTGTCTTCCCCTCCTTATTGCATTTCCTCTCCCTATCAACACACTTTTTTATTTTCATCCTCTATCTTCTCATCCTCATGCTCCTTTAGGTCTCATCACCACCCTAGAAACTCCTTTGTACCATATCAGAGTCTCTCTATGCCACACTGCCCCATCCATTGTACCTGGTTTCTTTTTCTATCATTGAACAGAACTATTTGAATGAAGAAGATGTCATTGATGATACTGAATGCAGTAACATCACTGGATCACCCGTTGGTGAGCCTGTTCTTTACTAAGATTGTCTTGGTTGTAGTCTTAACTTTACAATGAGGATAATGTTATGACTTTTCTTTTCCTTTGTATTTCTCTTTCATCTTCTCTCTATCCATGTACTACCACCTGTTCTAGGACTACTTATTCAGTATATTCTTCAACACACATTGGACTATCTTTCTTTTCTCCACCACTGGCTTCATGGCCTGCCTCCTTACCAATGGCATATTCTCTTTTCCTTATGTGTTTATTGAATGTCTCACAATACATAGGCTGCATGTCTTCCATGTTTTCATACATGCATTCTTCTTCTTTGATCTGATACTTGACAAGCTATATACTTCTTCCATTTTCATACACATAGCCTCCATGTTTTCATCCAATTCTAGTTGTTCCACACTTGATTTGTATGCATGGGATCACAGTATATAAAGCCTCAGTTCTCAATTCAATTTCCTAGTTTAGACCTTCCTTGAGTTATCTTGTATCTCATGTCTTCCTAAGCAATCTCCATTGCTTAACCTTCATCTTGCTTTCTAAGTCTTCCTTATATTTTCTAATTGTGAGCTCTTGTTCTTTCTTTATGTAAGGAATCTTTGCCACTCAACAAGGAATTCCCCCAGTTGATGCTTCAGACAACTTGCCCTTTGCTTATTGTCATTGTCAAAAAAACCCCTTGACATCCACTGCCTTTGAAATTTTCAAAATAGAAGTCCTGTGTTGTTGCTCTCCAAGTAACTTTTTATTTTAGTGATTACTTATACCCCAGGTAGTCATAACAGTAACATGTATAGGTCTTTCTCTAGTTCTCCATTGAGGTAGGCCATGGATATGTCCATTTGGTCCAACTCCAAATCATACTTGGCAGTTAAGATAATCAATGTCTGGATGGAGTCAAGGTTAGCTACCAAAGCAAAGACTTCCTGGTAGTCAATCCCTTTCTTTTATATAAAGCCACATGCAACTATATGGATCTTGTAACATTCCCTTTTTCATCCTACTTAATCTGAAAGACCAGTTTGGAGGTAATTGAAGTTACTCCCTCTAGAATGAGTATAGTCTCATAAATGTGATTTGAGTTGAGACTTTGGAGTTCATCTTCCACAGCAGATTTCCACAATTTCTTGTCCACTCCAGAGTAGGCTTTTTTTAGGTTTCTCAGAAGTGACTCTTTAAAGGGTGACTTTATAGATCCAACAAAGAGAAAATCCTTGATTGATGCTATGAATGCTCTGGAAAGTTCTAGATCACATTCAAGAGGCTCTGGAGTTTGTTTTGAAGCATATATATCCATTTTCTGGTGTTCTCACCTTGCAGCTTCTTCCTCTAGAGTATACTTGTATTCTCTATTTTTATTTGCCACTTAGTGTTGTCTGTGGCTTCATCTTATGGCTGGTGGTACAGGAGCAGGAGCAGGAGTAGAAGGTGAAACAGATGCCTCATATATACAGTGGCTCAAAAAACTGTCTGCACGTTTGGTTATTTTTCACTAAACACAATAATTCCAAATAACCCCTAATCCTAGCCCTAAACTCTAAGTGTATGAAATGAAGTACATACCCTTTGCTTTCCATTGGTATAAGGGTCATGAGAGTTGAAT
>JBBPQZ010000002.1:0-64914 GCA_038092795.1 Boletus rubissimus
CTTGTGCTTTTCCCACTGACCATCCCGCTGGCAACGTATGACAGTCTCAAGCAAGAACTCTTCGCCGAATGACAATGTCGTTGCACGATGCTGGGAAGTCATGACACACGAGAGGGGTTTATAAATAGAGTTAATTTTTTGTTGTTTTTGGAGAGAATTAAGTACACTATTTTTTAGTTCCAGTGCCACGCTCAATTGAGACGCTCTCACGGAATGCAAAGACAAACTACGTAATACAGAAGATAAATCGGAAATGGGAAAATCGGAATCAGAACAAGAAGAAAAAGAAGATGAAGAAGAAGACAGAGATGAAGTAGGTCCGTGCACGGAGGAACCCTCTACTCCTATGTGCTGTATCCTTTTAAAGCCTCAGCCGTGCGTTGCTTGGCTTCGACTTCGAATTTGTCCCTATAATAAGCCTCGGCTTCATCCAAGACAAACTGTTGGGCGGCCGTTGCTACTACCGGTGCCGTAACCGGGGGAATGGGGAGGGGACGGGAGAAGGATTGTTGTGCCACATGCGCCTGAGAAAATTCAGGGACTGGGACGTAAGTTCCCTGGTTGTAATCCCAGACAACTTGTTGACGTTGTTGAGAAGGACGGGGCGGACGACGGTAAGGGTTCTTGGGGCAGTCGGGCTTGATATGCCCAGGGAGATTGCACAAGAAGCAAGTTCTCGTGTCTGGCCTTGTTGGTGCAGCTTGCTGCACGCTTATCTCCATGGGAGCGCCGCGACCCGGTTGGGTTCCTACCGCCGTAAACTGCGGACGTTGAGGGGGGGGAGGCTGATGCGGAGGTGGATATTGATAACGACCCTGAGGCCGTGGGACGAAACGGGAGTTAGAGGGGGGACCACGCTCTATTGCCATTTGCTCGTAGGCTCTACCGACAGATCTGTAATTTTCTTTGAGATCGTCGATTCCGAACTCTACTCCGGGAAGTTATTCTATATGTAGCATTCTCTGGCATTGCATTTCTCCTTCTTTCTGGTGAATGTACTACACACTTCTGTCTTAAGATTTCCATTTCCATTCATAAAGGCAGTACTTGCAATATAAAAAAAATTATGTCTATCATGAACTGCTCTGCTGAGTTGCTTTGACCATTTGGAATGAAGTGCCAATGCAACATCATTATGCTGTTGAATGTATAGATCGCACATTGCATGTCTTATTGAATATAGATGTCTCCTTTGGTGGAATTCCAATTCTCTTTGGTGGTGATTTCCATCAAACCCTCATTGTTTTTCATGGATCTAGGGAGTAGTGTTTTAAGTTCAGTCTGGTTTTTTATGCCCAAATAAGGCAACCAGATTGCAACTGGTCCAAGTAAGTTCTTAGGACTCTTGAACTGGCAACTGGACTGAAGGAAACCAGTCTGCCATGTTGTATCCTGTGGGAATCATGCTTAGGAGTAGCTGTATTGGCATTAGAATGGATGATCAGCTATATTTAGAGCCATTCATCATGTAATTCTGCTTCTAAATGGCTAAGATATGACCATTTTGGCATTACATGTCATTTTTGAATATTATAATTGTGTATGTTAGTCATACAGTATATAGCTCAAATAAATTCCAAGAAATGTGGAAAATTCACTGAAATTTACCAAATATGGTAGTATACATAGGGGGTGGCTGTACACTAGTTGCAACTGGCAACTACAATCCAGTTGCAATCAGTTGCAGTTTACTAGTTGCTAGGTGCTGCACTAGTTGCCAACTGGACTTTGAAACACTACTAGGAAGAAAATTATGGGAGCTACATTCTGCTACTCTTACCTTTAGGAACATATTCACCTTCACCATCTTTATCAAAATATGCACCTTGATCAGGATGAAAAGTGTGTATAGTTTGCAAATTGGCTTTTGGACATTAGAAGAGGACATGGTTTCAATCTTCAGGATGAGAGGGTTCTTTCTCATTATATGTGTTGTGGAAACAATATGAGGTCCCTTATTAATGCACTCTACCAAGATCTGCTTGATGTTACACACAACAACCTATTGCCAGATGGATATTTCTTGAATCATACCATTCTCTCTTCTTTGCCTGAAGATCTCATCACACACACCAGTGCAGATCCTGTTATAGAAGCAAAGCATAACTATATTCCTACTAAATTCTTGCATATTTTGGATCTATCTAGATTTCCCTTGCATAAGCTAGAACTCAAGGTTGGGCACCTCTCATGCTGTTATAGAACTTGGACCCATTCAATGGCCTATTTAATGGCACATGAATGGTGTTGGTTATCTTATCCAGATGTGTACTGCAATGTCATGTTTTTTAAAAGGAAAATAAGAATATTTAAGAAGGTGATGACAATATTGTATTCATTCCATGCATATTCTTGGATGCAAATATGAATGAGTTTCCTATTCCACTTCAATGTTGTCAATTTCCTGTCTGGCTAGCATTTTCAATAACCATTAATAAGTTACAAGGCCAAAGTGTAAAATATGTTGGGTTGGATTTGCACATATCTGTTTTCTCTCATGGCCAGCTTTATGTAGCCCCCTCTAGTTGTACCAATCCTAGATGTGTAAAAGTACTATTTCTTGCAATATAACCTCAAAATAATATAAAAACAAACAATGTAGTATTTACTGAAGTACTTACAAAGATTCTATGACCACCTTTGATTTTTGAAATATAAATCTGATCCTCATATATAAACTAAATTCATGAAGTATAACTAATAATAAATCAACAAAAAAGAAGAAGCTTTGCCTCCCCTTTTTTTGTGAACCTGTGGTGAAGCCACAATAAAGAATGAATTTTATCCTTCACTTCTCTGAAAATAGAATAAAGCCTTACACTGCAAATAGGAGGAAGCCTTGCACACACCTTTTGGACTTTTGGCTCAAAACAAGTCAACAACTCATATATGGAAGTGAGTGATGGCTAATCAAGCTCATTGACAACCATTGTTCTGAACTATTGTGCAGAACTGATGGAGTTAAGTCTGAGTTCTTCTAGACTTTCCATCAAACCCATGACAATGATAGCACCATCTAATTCACTCTGCTTAGGACTATCAACCCAGGTCTATACAAACTTCCTTAGTGCAAGTTGGATTGACCAACATGAATACCCACATGCATGAAGGCATTTTGGATAGTTGTGTAGCATACATGTTGTAGCATAAAGTGCCAAATTTTAGCCCTTTGAATCCACAGCAATGACCCACTATTTACTTTTAGGAAACAATGCAGCTATCTGAAGTTTACACTATTTATTGCTCTTGCTTAACACACTCCACATTACCACATTCCTGGCTGCTACACCTCCATACTCAATGATCCATTAGTATGAATTCCAATGTGGCAAATACTGCATTTTTAATTGCCAAGAGAGCTATCCAAGGTATCTTGCATATTGATGCTTCTGTGAATGCAAGTAGATGGTGTAATGTCATGTAGAGGATTACCAAAGAAATGGTAAGTTAAATTATCTCTTTTATTTATATGGTAATAAAAGGATGAATTCAGGTAAAGGTGCATAGTGTAATCAATCATGCCATATACATTCTGTTTCTGCTGATTGAAGTGAATCACTTTGTAATAAGAAGTACAATTGACCATATTGATGGCAAATAGGTGCTCAAAATGCCACAGCTTGGCAGAATCATCTGCAAGAAGCATGCATAAATATGAAGGGGCTAGAAAAGGAAGTGCAAAATAATCTGTTGTTATTATAATCTAGGTTGGAGAGCAAGGCAGCAAAGAAAAGCACAGAGTTGGAGCTGGTGATAAAGGTAGAGGAGGTTGACTCCAAAAAGAATTGGGGAAGCAGGTCAAGGATGAGAGGCTTCAATATGGAATACAACTACCATAGCCTGAGGAGACAACACTATGAACAAAGTGGACTTCCAAAACACACCAAGACTGTTTTCAAGTAGCCCAGGCCCAGGTTGATGATCATAGCAATGAAACTGAAAATGCAACCAAAAATAAATATCAAACTTCTGGCTGAAGAGTCCAATATTGAGTGGACCTATGATCTGTCCTGCTATAGTGGCATAGAGCAGAACATCAATTGCTATCATGCAATGACTAGATGCTCTTGTTGAGCTTACAAGACAAGCTAGTGAAAGGGTAATCAGTCCACTACCAAGTCTTCACCACTCCTTACTCCTTCAGGCAAGCCAGGACCCTCCAATATTGTCAATATTCCATTATCTATGACATACTCCAGGTTCCTCTCTCCTCTACTAGCAATATGAAGGCAGTATCACCAGTATTACATAACAGTACCATTTGGCAATAGAACTATGGTGATCAAACTACACAAATAATCCACAGGGAGATGCCATACTCAATTTAAAATCCTAACCCATATGCAGACCCACATCCACAGCTGTGTATATAGACCCATGGTAGATATGGGTATAGATATGAGCACTGGTACCCAAGGGTATACCTGTGTAATTGCCTAGATAACAATCTATTTGTTATAAGTATAGTGCATATGTTGGATGAATTCCAAGATAACCAATACACTGGTTTATTGTACAATTATCCAAAGTGTAGCACTTTACCATGAAACATTTCCATCAAGATAAATGCTGCTCCCAGAGGGTGATGTCACCATCAGGATAAAGCCTGTGCTAGACCAAACATAATAGACATTATTGAATCAAGGGGATATATTTTATACTGGGCAATCAAGACTGGGCTGAGATGACTGGAGTGATGTTTAGGTGGTCAGACCAAACAAAGATTAATTGTTTAGGATTATATAATAAGGAACTAGACACCCAATATGAAATATGTATATCCTTCCTATTTATAATATCTATTATAATGGATGTATGTTTGGTCTAGCACAGGCATTATATCAATCTATTTCAAGTAGAAATGCATGTTTCATGAATATGTAGTTACTTCTTGATGTCCTGAAGAGTTTTGATGGCCTGGACAACACTTTCCATCCTCTCAGACCATATATAATCTACCATATACTCTAGATCAATGGTGAAATATGAGTCAGACAATCATCAAAGAATCTGGAAGTGTTAAAACAAGTTGTGGGGTGACCAATACTGATGATAGAGTGGTCCACAACAGTTACAAGCAAATTTGATGGGTGAAACAATCCAAAACCAAGATAATTTCAGTTTATCCAATTTGATTAATAAAAAAGGATTTTAGGAGATGATAGTAGGAAGATTGGTGGTAGACACCATGGAAAGCATGCCTAGAAGTATTCTAGCAGTAATCAAGCCCAAAGGAGCCTATATCAAGTACTAGATACCTAAATTTATATAAAGTCAAAAAACTCTCTACATGAGTTACTGTATTAAAATGGCTGTTATTTCATCAAATCTTATTCAACTCTCATAACTCTTGTACCAATAGAAAGCAAAGAGCATGTACTTCATTTCATACACTTAGAATTTAGAACTAGAATTAGGGGTTATTGGAAATTATTGTATTTAGTGAAAAATGACCAAACATGCGGATAGTTTTTTGAGCCACTGTAGGTGGCCACAGATGATGTTGTCTGACATTGGGGTTTATGGCAATCTGTGGCCCTTGACATTCTTCATTGGATGGAAGGTGCTGCCACTGACCTCCAGTTTCCTTCTTCATCTTCCATATATGATCAGATACAGCATGTGGAATCCATGCAAGGATGTCAAATTTATTTTTCAGAGTCTGTTGCAGACACTGCTTGTTCTAAATAGTAAAATTGCCTAAGAGGATAGTATATCTCTGGTAGTACCTTGCTTTTTTGAAATTTTGACCTGGATGACTGACAACTTTGGAAGAAAAGAACTGGTTAAACTGTGTCACCCACTGTTTTAAGGTATACAAGATGTACTGGCAATGAGAAAAAGGAAAACATAGCTGAGTATATAAGTCCTCAACAGGTAGACATTCATGGAGAGCTGGAGAAATATTGGTCCATGCACCTTCTTGAGCACATTGGCAGTTTGGGGATTTGGCAAGCATATCATAATAAAACTGCTCCAAGATCTATTGCCACTGCCCTGTTGATGAAAATACTCAGCATCCTGTCCCTACATCCATCCCCTTTGTAAAACCACCATTTGGTCAAGATAGTTATCTATCATTGGTAGTTCACAATTGGTGTCCCTCAAAATGTTGAGAGAAGTTGTGGTGTATGCTGTGCAATTCTGGGTCCTACTGGCATGAGCTTTTCTTTTACCTTGTTCAATCTATGCAATACCCAGATGGTGTCAGATCTCAGCCAATGAGCCCATTTTGTAGATGTGAGTGATAGCATTAGTAGTAAACTCCTTTCCATATGCAATATGGAAACTGTGAGGGGCTTGATCACATTCAATCCACAATGGAAATACACACCTCCTTCATGCATGAGGGGGTGAGCAGGAGCATCTGGATCATCATTGACTTCTGGATTGTTAAGCAAGTGAGAAGTTGCTTCTTGTGCCAGGGCATCAAAATTTCCCCAGGGAGCATGATAAGCTCCATTCAAAATCCATATCATGAGTGCACTGAGGACAAGTAAGGAGTCCCAGGCATGGTCCTTGCAGGGGGCTTTAATCATGTTGTCAAGTACTTTGTACATGGCAGCCAAATAGTACCATTTGAAATACCTGTGTAGAACAAGAGGTTAAATACACACATTGCTCAGTTGCAAGTCAGGATACTTACCACTAGTCCCTAGAAGGAATCTTCATGAAGGTAGCTTCTGTAATTTAAAAAGGGTCGAGTAGCATGTCTTCTGCCCTTGCAAGGGGTACTCTAATTTCCAGCCTTGTGCAGCCATCCTGCTATTCATCCATAATACTTCCTACACATGCTTGTAAAATTTTGCTTTGTTTATCCAAGGCTTTTGATAACAAGATTTGTATAGGAGTTCCTTGGGACTGCATGGAGAAAAGAGGCCATTGTGATGTTGATATGAAATGGCCTTTTTTGTAGTATAAGCCTAGATATACCTGACACCATGACCTTGTTGTTAGGATGGGGTCTAGTGAAAGCCAGCAATGTCCTGCAAATGCATGGCCTTGTTATGATAGAACCATTAGGAGTTAGTGATGCAAGCGAGGTTTTGAATGTCATGGAGGATCCATTGACTGATTGTTGCATGCCAAACTCCAGGGCAACATTAATATTCCAATGCTGATGGTTTATGAGGTCCATGTTTAGTACATTGGTGAGATTGGTAAGTCCTTCCTGTCTATCATCTTTGTCAGTTGAATCATGAACTATGGCTACTTTCCATCCACACAGTTTGTGGCCAAAAGAAGCATCGCAAAAATAAAGATGAAGACTAGCAATGTGAGCAAGGAATTGAGTGGCCAAATCAGGGAGTAAATGAGAAGGAATGTTGAGGGAGCCAGGCTGAATGTGACCATCACAATTGTGATAAAGAGCTATGGTGGCATCATAGGTTACTGGCCAATAACCAGCTTAAATTGGCATGAGCTCAACATGATAGGACACAGGACACAATCATAGATGGTTGCAAGATTGGTGGAAGGAACAATGCTGCCTTCATGATGGGCATGCATGTGAGGGAAGAAAAGTCTAACAACATGACAATTGGTGACTTTGCTGAATGGTACATTCAGAATAGTGTGCATTAAGACAAAGACTCTCTGATCCTGTAGCAAAGTTAGAGGAGGGACAGTAAGAACAGATTGAAAGGAATGTATTCCTCGGTTGAAGCAGGAGCCGTAATATGACTGTTCTTGGAAAGGGTCTCCTTGAAGGGAGGGACAGCCCAAATACCCAAGCAACCTGATAGGGAAGGTTGAAAGTGATTCCCATCAGAGAATCATAGTCACATGTGATGTTGATGCAACCAAGAGAAGGGAGGCCTTGCAGGGTATTGAGGCTGACATGCTCTTGTTCTTGCAAGTCCAAACCCCTGCAGCCAGCCAACATTAACTTCAAGAATTTCAGTTTATGATCCTGGTTCTTGTCAACAGCATTGACCATGTTGGAATATAATGCGCAGGCTTCAAGAATGAATTGTCTGAAAGTTAATTGGTTGGGATTAGATTGATGATCATCAGAATAAAGTCTTGAAGTCATTGAGATAACTATTGGAGTGGGTGAGGGTGGATATGAGGAGTGGTGCAAAGCTTACCATTGGGCTTTATAGATGAGATGAGATGAAGCATGGAATGGTAGAGAGCTAGGAATAATAGACAATTAGCTCAAAGTAATGCCTTGTTGGGAAAATGACTTGAGTCCTCAGCTGTCTTGTTGATATTCCACCAGGTGTATGTCAACACTGCCAAGGCCAACTATATTACTATGCAGTATGCATGTGCAATACCTAGTATCTTCTTTTTTTGCTTTTTTTCTTATCACCATTGTGATGAAACACCACCTGACAAGAATGTGCCAAAGATGGTGATAGAACCAACTTGTATTCCTGCTTCTGTGTTGATGATATTGTGAGGAAGATAGAAGTGACCAGTTTCAAGTTAGGTGCATGACATCCCAATCTGAGTACTTTGAAACTCTCGTGTTGACTAGTGCTGCCTGGACCATAATCAAGTATGAGTCAGAAACATTAAAGGACAGAATTATTACACAAGGGCTCTACTGGATCATGTCTCCCACTGCAGTCTATACTGTGGTAATTATACACACAACATGTTTTGCAGAATTTCAGTCAAGTGAAAATATCATCTGAAACATGAAGGGAGCATTTTGAATATAAGTTGGCATTTGGTATGAGACAAAACTAGATGTTTTCATAGTTGACAATGTGAGCTGAAACTTAAAGTATGGATGGACATGTTGGCTTGTACTTCCTACTCAATTCATACTAACAAAGCATCATTGAAATGCTGATGGCATGTAAATATAGATGGGGTTGTTTGGGGTGAATTAGGCTTTCATGAGATTAATGGGAAATGACAAGTGAACATGATGCTCACTTGTACATTATCATACCCCAATGTCAACACAGTGACTGATGACCCCACTACCATGGCCAGTCTCTACACTCATACCTGCACCTGACATTGCACCTGCACCACCCATACTATGTACATATAGTGTGCTGTTGAGCATCGACAACTTTGTCAACCAAGCATGCTCATATTTGTCATCATGTTGAGCCAGCCAGTGCCACCATGAATGGGGATTTCTCCTTTAGCTTTGTACTTGATGATGACAGAGGGAGGACATCCACCTTTTCATTCTCACTGTCATGAACAACAGTGCAGGGGTCATGTTTGATGCAGACATGTCCAGCATGTCTTTGCCCTTGTACTGGTGCTCATACAGTATCTGAGGTGCTGCCACTGCTTCATAAACTACCAACATTGAAAGTGAGAGTGGGGAGGGTGTATGTGAGGGAGTTTTCATTTTGTGGGTGGACAGCATGAGGGAACTTGGTGGTCTCATTCAGAATAGGCTTCTCCTGAGTGACTGCATGCTGGCACACAGCAAGTTCATGATGGAGTTCTTGTACAGTTTTCTCAAGATTAACTATTTTTTCATTTGATAAACATGAACAATAGAAAACTAGTCAGGGAAGTACAAGTTAGGGTGATAGGAAATACACTTGAGCTTATTTCCTACATGCAGATCTGCACATAGTGATCTAATCATCTCATTCAGATGATCCTTCACTTGATTGGCTGCATCTCTGGATTCAAGTTTGGCGAGTTTATTTTTTAGATGAGTGGATTTTCTGTCTGATAAACATAGATATCAATGAAGCATGAGTTAGGGTCCTGATGGATGCACCCAAGCTCTCATATTATATATAACTCGACTTGCTGATCCCTTCAAAATAAGCCTCTCTCACATTCATGTGCTAGCTTCCTTGCTTACAAAACATCTGTCACACCAATATTGATAAGGAAGACATCTCACACAGTGGCAATGCAGTTCAACTTACAATGCCAAGATAGTGAAAGGAAAGGATATCCTGGAGACTGCAAAAAGAGATTATCTTGCCTCTGGCCATTGCAAGGTCATGGTGTGCTGAGATAGCCATGGACACAACACAATCTGTATGCTCAATAACATATTTGATTCATTTGTGCATTATAGTGTCCCAGAATGACACTGATGAGCAGTTAGAGATAGCTATGAATGTCTTGTCGCTTGCCAGGGCAATACACCAGGGATTGTCAGTGCTGAGGATGGACCATTGAGTGAGTCTTTTCCAGATAAACATGTTGAGACACTTGATGATCCCATCTTTAGATAAGATCAAGAGTAGCATGCTGTTGCTGGCCCAGCAGAGAGAAAGTTGACAATGAGGTCGCCATTGTGACTGTCATAGATATGAATGTAGTCATGGTTCCATATATTGGATCTTGAACATCTATTTGCATTGATTTTGCTCTCTTTTGGTGAACAATTGTGGAGAAGGGGCTATTTCTAGTCAATTCTTAAGGGATCTTGTCAGTACTGGACTTTCAAACATTCCACCTAATGCACTCACCATGCCTTGGCTGCAGGCTGAGTCTTGAAGACATACCTGACCAGGTATGGCAGTGATAGAAAGAAAGGTGCATGGGCCATCTACTATATAAGTTATGACAAAACTTCCACTATGACTTCCTTCAATTCCTTTATTTTGACCGACCATTCTTTGAATTGTATCTTTTCTCCTTTATAGGTTCTAGGGTTTGCAAAGACTTCTACTTTGCTTCAGCTAGTCTCTGCTCCACCAGAATAATAGATGCAGGCTGCTCTAGCACTAGGACATAGGGAAGCATAGGATCATTATTTGGATCTATGTGTCTCTCTCTGTATGGTCCTTTCTCTGACAAGCATTTTTGGCATTCAATTGGATAGTGAGGGCAATGCTATGGTTTACCTTATCATCTGTAGCAAAAGTGAAGTCAGACAACCTTAAGTTTGCTTCCAATAGCTGTAAGAACTTTGAGGATAGAGTTTCATAGGCATTCTATTATACTGCTTGACTTTCCACACTCTGTGAAACTTGTCCTTGACAAAGACCTAACAATCAATAATTGAGTCAGTTAGTGAATGTTGCCAGATAGAGGATATTAGAGTATGATGGAAGTTGATTAGCACTGTGCTGCTTCTTCAGCAATGTATCACAATCCTTTATAAAGTGACACACTTGTAAAATTGGTGGCATTAGCTGAATAAAAGTAACAATGTAGTGCAAGGTGAAGAATGTAGTTTGATTCTAATGAAACAACCCTGATGCCAATCACTTTCAAGTCACATTAGAAGACTTAAACTACTATGAAAGTGAGGGAAGAGTTGAGTTTATCTCAAATATAACTTTTAGAGGGAAGATTTAAGAGAATCAAACTGATTCTCTGGATATGGATTGCATGGATTTATATACTATATGATTGTATATACATGTTTGTACATAGAGTATAAAATTATATGCCATGAGACATTGAGATTAAATAAAAAGCCTATCATGAGGTGCAATAATTAAAAGAGTGTGTTGATGCATAAGGCATCAAATGGAAGAAAAGCACAGGATGGAGATCAAAAAGAAGCCTATGGTTCTAAAGGAGATCTTGGATTCAGGAGAAGTATTGATAAGTCTATGAAATAAAGAATAAGTATAAGCATGGTATCACCAGGGAGATAAAATAAGAATACTAAGTCCATTTAAATGATTCTATTACAGGAGGGGGTAGGACATGCTGGAAATGGTAAAAAGAAGCTGGATGGAGGTGCTGTATTCAGCATGTGATTGGTGATTATAAAGGGGGAAGGTTGAGATGAAGAGGGGTCATTGAGGAATGGTATTGCATTTGGATCATTGTTTTATGGTGTACTTGGAGGAGGAGGACCCTAGAAGACACCCAACCACTTTATATCAACCTGTTTCAAGTAGAAATGCATGTCTCAGGAACATGTGGTTACTCCTTGATGTCCTGAAGAGTTTTGATGGCCTGGACAACACTTTCCACCCTTCTACACCATATACAACCTATCTTATACTCTAGATGAGTGGTGGAAATAAGAGTTAGACAATCACCAAAGAACCTGGAAGTGCCAGAACAAGATGTGGGGTGATCTATGCTGATGGTAGAGTGGTCCACAACAGTTACAAGCAAATTTTATAGATAAAACAATCCAAAACCAAGATAATTTCAATTTATCCAATTTGATCAATAAAAGAGGATTTTAGGGGATAGTAGTGGGAAGATTGGTGGTAGACACCATGGAAAGCATGCCTAGAAGTATTATAGCAGTAATCAAGGCCAAAGGAGCCCATACCAAGTACTAGATACCTAAATTTACATAAAGTCAAAAAACTGTCCGCATGAGTCACTGTTTTGAAATGGCTGTCATTTCATCAAATATTATTCAACTCTCATGACCCTTATACCAATGGAAAGCAAAGGGTATGTACTTCATTTCATACACTTAGAGTTTAGGGCTAGGATTAGGGGTTATTTGGAATTATTGTGTTTAGTGAAAAATGACCAAACATGCAGACAGTTTTTTGAGCCACTGTAAGTAGTCAATCCACATGTATACTCTCTAGTTTTGGAATTTCATTTCTTTCCATCAAATATTACACTTAGTGACTCCTTGGTTTTAGTGGTCTTTTCATAATTCCAAAACTACTTTGTTGCTGGCCACTTTGGTCTCCAATATCCTCTTTTCATTGCTACTGCTATTATCTTTGCCTGTTGATGCACACTTTGCTGCATTGCTGTTTACTTTAATCCACTCTCCTTCACACTCAACTTGTATGGGGTAATTCCCTGGGCAATGTGTCCACCCATCTGCACCATCACTCTTTATGATAGTGCATACTCGTCGGACCCTAGATTTGGGGAATATCTTCTTCTTGGAGATTAACAGAAAGCAGACTACAACCATGCAAACTGTATTCATACAGTCATCCACCATCTAAATAAGGATAAAGTTGCTACTGGATATAGAGCACTAGCCTCCGTTGTCCACTGAGTGCCTAGTGGTTTGTATTGGTACTATGCCGGTGTACCCAGGTTCTCGTAATCACCTGTGACATCACAACTAACAAGGATAGTATTTCCTCAGGTTGTAGCCAGACCTATCCGGTTCCTCCTTCCTCTAACGATTTTCATTTGCTGCTGGAGAACTAAGAGTTTTTCTTTTATCATCCACACTGTGCAGATTACACCAGTAATTTAAAGGACTTTGGAATCCAGTACAAGTTGTGATAAAGATATTCAGGGACCTTATTCCTGCCCTCCACTGATACAACAATGCCTTTATCTTGCAAGCAGCGAGGGACCAATGGGACATCCATTCGTTGTCTCCCTCCTCCTCCTCATTTGAAAGCCCAGGTCCTCTCTAAAAAGATATACTGGTACTGATACGACCTGCTGTGAGAAGACAGCCTTGTCAGCAATTACCTCCCATATTTCTATTCCAGATCTGTATTTCGCTGCCCCATTAAATATGTCTAGTTACGTGACCCCTGGACCATACACCTGCAATTGCTCACCTTTCCAAGTTGAAGTCCAATCCCCCCAACTAGAATAGGCTGTGGCATTCTCCATGCAAGGACTCATCCAAGTGTTGGAGAACATCCAGATGTTAGAAGAGCAATCAGTGAGGATCCTGGTAGCTCACCCTTTAGTCCATCTGATGTTGTCTATGGCACTGCCCTCAACCTTCACTCGAGAGCAAGAGGCAGATGTAGCACTGGACTTCAAGTATTGCAGCTAGAGGTACAACGACATACATAAAAACCCCACCAAACTGTATCCACCATATTACCTGAGAAGATTCCCATCTGCTGCACTACCGAAACAACCACCGCCATCAGATGACCCTCCATCTACCCCCTCTAGTGTGGGACACCCCCTGGCATACCTTTCCACCCTCATAAACCCATTTATGGCTATGACCCTGATAGGAAAATCAGGAAATCCATTTATGCCAAGCCTGACCTATACATGGGCAATAAAGAGAATTTCCTGTCTTGGTGAAAGCAGGTAATGGTATATATAAGGGGCTTCAAACAGGAACTGTTGAGTTGTCAGAAGATCCTCATTACCACCTCATACATGAAGGAAGAGAATCCCATTAGATGGTGGACCAATCTTCAAATAAGGCAAAAAATCAACGAACACCAGATATTCAAAACATTCAAGGCAAACCTCAAGAGAGCATTCCAACCCCCTGGCCTGAAACACAGGGCTCAAACAAAGCTCTTTGTGTTGAAGCAAGGAAATGACTTCATGGAGAATTTCTTCACCAAGCTATATCAGTATGTGAGGGTTACCATGGTTACGTGCACAGATCACATGACTGAGAAAAGAAAATAACACAAGTCCGAAAAAGTTTTGAAAATGTTCATATTATAACACTACCCCCTTTTTATGACTCGAATTCCAGGCGAGTCATGGTATGGTCCATAACTGTAAAGTTCTCAAAAGGAGAAAAGAGAGAAGCGAAGGAGAAAGCTGTGAGTCTGCAGAGTTTGCGAGGAGTGGACAGGTTAGATTTGTGGAAATCGGCAACTGCCAGAGGGGTAGTGTTAATGATATCAGCGGATTCCCATGTGCGATCCGTTTCGTCATAACCCTTCCAATGTATCAAATACTCTAACTTCCTATTCTTTAGACGTGACGAGGCAATATAGTCCACCTTGAATTGTTCTTCCCCTTCCTAGTCTACCTCAATCACATCGGGACGGACTTTTGGCTATTCTGGTAAGGTTTCCCGATAAGGTTTTATGCAAGAGATGTTAACCGTAGGATGAATGTGAACTGCATTGGGGAGTTTGAGTGTAATGGCATTAGGAAGGACCGCGGTGATGGCATAGGGTCCAATCCATTTTTGTGTTAATTTTTTAGCTGTGTATGGAAGTTTGAGTTTATTAGTGGATAGCCAGACCTGCTGACCAATAGAATACTCTGGGGCTTCAGAATGACTTTTCTCTGCAGAAGCGATCATGCGATCTCGAGTATCTTCGAGTGCTGCTTCTATCTCCTTATGAGAACGGCCCATTTCTCCTGTGAATCCAGCTAATCTCCCTTCAAAACCCATGCAAGGGGCATAATTACATGTGATGTTGAAAGGGATAGAATTGGTAGCAGTAGTGACAATATTGTTATGAGAGAATTGGGCCATTTGGAGCCAGTCAGCCCATTCATGTTGCTTCTTTCCCACGTAAGCACGGAGATATTGCTTGAGATCTCGGTTAATATGCTCTGTTTGGCCATTTGTTTGTGGATGATAGGCTGTGGAAATTTTCTGAGAGATACCAAGGAGTTTGCATAAATCCTTGGTAAAAGTGGACATGAATTGGGGACCACGATCAGAAACTAGGGTAGAGGGGAGTCCGTGTATACATCAGACATGATCTCTAAATAATTTTGCCAAGTCTAAAGAAGAACAAGTATCATAAGTGGAAATGAATACAACTTCTTTGGAGAAGCGATCCACTACCACGCAAATAGCCATAAACGAATGTGATTCAGGTAAATCTGTGATGAAATCAACAAAAAGATCTTCCCATGGTTTTTTGGCCACAGGTAAGGGAAGGAGTTTTCCTGCCGGTGCTTTTGACTTTCCCTTCGTGAGGGCACACACTTGGCAGCTATCTACATAGGTTTTAATGTCTTTGGTGACACTAGGCCACGAAAAATATTGAGTAAGAGTATGAATAGTTTTGGAATGTCCACCATGACCAGCGATGGGAGAATCGTGACATAAAGTAAGGAGACAAGTACGTAAAGATGGAGGTACGAAAACTTTGTTTTTGTCATTTTTGAAAATGTTCATAGAGGCATCAAAAAGAAAGTCGTTCACAGCATCCACTCTGAGAGAAGCAGACTCCGATTCCAACTCTGAAAGGAAGTCCAAAGAATGAGAAACCAAATTAATGAAAACGGCAGGAAGCAGGACCATGATATTGGCGTTATGATCCTGCACTGCCTCACCATGGTCTGGTCAACAAGAAAGCGCATCGGCCTGGCCATTAGAAGAACCCGGTTTATAAACAAATACATAATTAAATTCCTGAAGCACGGCATGCCAACAAGCCTGCCGACCGCTCAGAGTTTGCGGTTTTTTCCAATATTCCAGGTTCTTGTGATTGGTCCAGATCTCGAATCTTTCGCAACCAATAAGATAGTGACACCACCCTTCCAGTGCCTGAATAACTGCAAGTAATTCTTTATCGTAAATAGGATAGTTGCGCTCTGTGCTATCAAAGGAGTGGGGAATAAAGGCGATAGGACACCAGTTACCATCATTACATAAGGTTGAGAGCACAGCTCCGGTAGCGATATCCGAGGCATCCGTTTTGACCCTAACTTCTTGATCGCGATTAGGATAAGTGAGAAGTGGCATGGTAGTGAATTTCTTTTTAAGGGCTTCGAACACCGCTTGTTGATCGGGACCCTATGTGAACGGAACGTCTTTCTTGGTAAGATTGTTCAAGGGGCGTGCAATCTTGGCAAAGCCCGAAATGAAATGCCTATAATAATTACAAAGTCTGAGGAAACCTTGGAGCTGCTTTAACCAAGTAGGAACCAGCCAGTCCATAACTCCAGCGACCTTCTTTTCTTGCATTTCCACCCCCTTTTTAGATACTACCATACCGAGAAAGTTCACCTTATCCTTTAAGAAATGGCACTTGGAGGGTTTTACATAAAGGTCATTATCGCATAAATGATGTAGGACCTCTTTTACTACCTCCTCACGTTCTTCCTGAGTCTTCTTCAACGTAAATATTATACAATTGTCAATATAAATAATTACTACCACATACATGTCATTAAATATATTGTTCATCATTTGTTGGAAAGTGGGGGGAGAATTAGTCATTCCAAAATACATTACCATGGGTTTGTATGCGCCTATTGGGATAACGAAGGCACCTTTCCATTTGTCGCCTTCCTTGATCTGCACATTGTTGTAACCCCAACATAAGTCAAGGGCCGTAAACATGTCAGCATTTTTCAGCCGATCTATGAGCTGTGGAATCAAGGGAAGCAGATAGGAATTCTTGATGGTACCCTCATTGAGGTAACGATAATCGATAACCATCCTTTTTTGGGATAAAGAAGACCGGAGACATCTGAGGCGATTTGGAAGGAGTGATATAGCCTTTTTTGAGCTCCTTATCAATGAATGCGTGGACTTCATCCATTTCAAGGTCTGATAGGGGAATTACTTGACCCTTCTTCGGAACGAAATCCATCTTGAGATCTATGGCATGATCCAAAGGCTTTTATAATGGCATTTTTGTTGATTCCTGTTCCAAGAAAACTTCAAGGAACTCGTGGTACACCTCGGGGACTTGATCTTTGAGTCCTTCCTCGATAGTATGTAAAAAAGAAGGACTAGGTTTGAAATAATTAGAAGCAGATGGTCCAGAACCCATAATTTTGCAATACTGAGTGCAGCATGGAAATGAAATAGTTTTCTGCACCCAGTTGACCTTGGGATTATGGTGGAAGAGCCAGTCATACCCAATGATCATGCAATGTGTTCCTAATTTAGATATATAGGCATCTATAGTTTCGAAGTGTCCAGCGATTTCTATGATCAGGGTTACCACATGTTGGATTTGGCCAATAGTGCCTTCTGATCCATCAGCGTTATGTATCTTAATCGGGTTATCGAGGGTAAAGAAGGAAATGCCATGACGAATAACATAGTCCTGATCAATGAACCTGTGGGTAGCACCAGAGTCCAGGAGAGCTCTGAACCGATGACATTCCCACTGACCATCCTGCTGGCAACGTATGACAGTCTCAAGTGAGAACTCTCTGCAGAATGACAATGTCGTTGTGCATTGCTAGGAAGTCATGACACACGAGAGGGGTTTATAAATAGAGCTAATTTTTTGTTGTTTTTGGAGAGAATTAAGCACACTATTATTTAATTCTGGTGCCGCACTCAATTGAGATGCTCTCACGGAATGAACAGTCAAACTACGTAATACAGATGACAAATCGAAAATAGGGAAATCAGAATCAAAACAAGATGTAAAAGAAGAAAGAAAATTAGGTCCGTGCACAGAGGAACCCTCTACTTCTACGTGCTGTGTCCTTTTAAAGCTTCAGCTGTGTGCTGCTTAGCCTCGACTTCAAACTTGTCCCTATAATAAACCTTGGCTTCATCCGAGACAAACTGTTGGGCAGCCGTTGCTACTACCGGTGCCGTAACCGGAAGAATGGGGAGAGGACGGGAGACGGATTGTTGCGCCACATGCACCTGGGAATACTCAGGGACTGGGACGTAAGCTTCCTGGTCATAATCCCAGACAACCTGCTGACGCTGTTGGGGAGGACGGGGTGGACGACGGTAAGGATTCTTCGGGCAGTCAGGCTTGATATACCCTGGGAGATTACACAAGAAACAAGTTCGAGTGTCTGGCCTTGTTGGTGCAGCTTGCTGCACGCTTATCTCCATGGGGGCACTGCGGCCTGGCTGAGTTCCTACCACCATAAATTGCGGATATTGAGGGGGACCACGCTCTATTGCCATCTGCTCATAAGCCCTGCTGACGGCTCTATAATTTTCCTTGAGCGCGTCAACTTCAAATTCTAGTCCGGAATGGTTCATCCGGACTCTTTTATAAATGCGGTAGTCAACCACCTTTTTGAGGAGTGTGATAGTGTGGTAGTCCTCAATGTTGGCCTTGTTCTGCAGAACCTCGAAACGCTGCAGGAAAAGATCGATTGGGTGACCGTTTTGTCGGAGACCTTCTAATTTCCAAAGTGACTCGTGAGCGAGTACATCAATTCGGAAATAACTCTTTATCTCCTTTCGGAGCTTGGACCAACTTGGCCAAGCCGAGTCCCCTTTGGTACCAATGACCATGTCCTGAGCGTTCTTGACTTCAGTTTCCTCATCATCAAGATACTTCTCCAGCATGAGCTGAGCGAAGCCATCCGCCTTTTTCTCGAACCATGAAAGGACAGTGATGCACCTCAGCTTGTCCGACTTCCACATTTGGGCATCTACCCAAAGACGCAACTTAACCCACCAAAAATGGAAGGTGGATCTATCGCCATCCTATTTATTGGGGTCGGCGATCTTCTTCGTTATGTTGTTCTTTTCTTGGTTTACGTTTAGGGTGGACAGCCTTGCGATGAGATCATCTAAGTCCACCGAGTTCGACATACTTGATTACGGAACAGAGATAGGATGTAGGGCGGAGATATGATCGGAAGTGTTCATCACCGTACCACTCGAAGGAGAAGGAGTGGCGCTCAGTTCTTTGCTTGTCGTAAGAAGGCCAATAGACCTTGTGGGTGCGGAATCGGAAAGGAATCTTGAAAAAATGTCTTTTTTCAGTTGCTTACTATGCGGACTTTTCCAACCACACTCTGGGCAACCTACAAACTTGCTGCCTAAGGAAATATTTCTTTGATCAGAGGTAATATCATCTTCTCTGAATACAACGATGTAGGTGGCCACAGCGACCTAAACTAAAATCCAGAACGAAAGATATGTAAAGAAGAGAGGCGTGGGGGAGACTGGATCTGCCTGGCTACGGTGTACAGAAATACTATCCGCGTTAGACGTGACGTTACAGGTAATCACACGAACCTGGGTACACCGGCATAGTACCACCACGGACAGTTAGACATTCAACTGACAACAGGAGCTAGTGCTCTATGCCCAACAGCAACGTTATCCGTATTTATGACAGCGGATGACCATATACAAACAGCATGGGGCGAGTGCTGGTCTTGCTACCGTCAAGTGGTAGTGTCTCTTGTTCCCTTAGCTCTGGGACCCGAGCGTTGTGTATGCAGTCTAATCCAAGTGTTATGAACTACTGCCAAAGCGTTTGATCACTTCCACAAGGCTCGGATGATGCTCACAGAGTACACGGCTCCTGGCTCAATGAAAAGGGTATGTGGGTCCTTTCCAAACAACACAGTCTACAATGGCCAAATGACCAAGGCAATGACTATTGTGGTGAACAAAGTGGATTAGACTGGGGATTCCAGTCACAAAGTACTACTTTATATATGTTACAGGCGTGCGCACAGACCATGCTATGCGTGGGATGAACTACCATAAATAGACTAAGTGGTCTCACGACCATGGGAACGCGATAACGGAAATGAAAGGGATTGTGTGAGAAGAGCGGAAATTAAAGAAACGCAGTCACCTTGTGGTATGACATCATTGGCTCTTGACCTGGTCATGTGAGGGTTACCACAGTCACGTGCACAGATCACGTGACTGAGAAAAGAAAATAACACAAGTCTGAAAAAGTTTTGAAAATGTTCATATTATAACAAAAACATTGTAGCCAAGGCAGGCGAATGGGTAGCCCAATTAATCCTCAAAAAAATATCAACACCTCCAATAAAAGAAATGAAGTCCCTCAACAAAACCAAACAAGTGGACAAAGGATTCAGAAGCACCAGAACTTCCAAGATAGATGGTAATGAGGCTGTAAAGTGCCCTTCCACCAAGAACCAAAGGAGCCAGAACTCCAATCACTATTGGATGAACATGGTAGACCTCTGGACCATCAGGTGGATGAAGGCTCAGGTAGAAAACCTAGACACCACCAGAAACCTGGGACACCTAAGGTTGTTCATCCATGAGTCCAGGAGAATCAAAGTAACAACCAATCTACTCAAAGATCTAAAACAAATGAGTGACTCCAATGCATACTGGATTTTGAGGGATCTTCAAAGACCCCCCAAGTATAAGAAGGCATCAGTAAGGAAGAAAAGAAACTCCCTCAAGGTACTTGTAACCCTGAAAATTTTGGACAAAACCAATGTAGAAGTAAAAGCCCTAATTGACTCAAAATGCACTGGATCCTCAATACATGAGAAGTTTGTAGCTGAGAAGGGGGTGGTGACTCATGCCCTCCCCCAACAAATGTCAGTATACAATGCCAACAGTTCGTTGAACACCTCAGGGAAAATTGAGAAATTTGTCATAGTCAAAATGCAGATCCAGGACCACAAGGAACAACTGGCCCTGGCCATTACCAACTTAGGCCCCAACATGGTCTTTCTAGGACACAATTGGTTAAAAGCCCACAATCCTAGCATAGACTAGAAAACAAAACAAATTGAATTCTAATGTGAGGAAGACCATATGCCTTATCTGGAAAGCTGCAATGACAATGACAAAAAGGACACTGAATTCATCCTGCATGATGGAGATCAGCTATTCAAACTTGATATGGAAAGCTACTTCTGAAACACTGTGACTGATATAGCAGCACGAGATTTCATAGCCAAGAAAAAAAAGACCTTTGAGAAAGCCACTCCAAAATATGTCCATGAGTATGCTGACATATTCACCAAGGAAAGTTTTGATAAGCTATTCCCAAGATGATTCTGGGATCATGCCATTGAACTACTACTGGGAGACCACATAGTAAATTGCAAAGTCTATCTGCTGAACCTGGGAGAGCAAGAAGAGCTAGATAAACTCCTTAAAGAAAATCTAAAATCAGGCTGCATTTGACCATCCAAATCGCCTTTTGCATCAGTGTTCTTCTTTATCAAAAAGAAAGACAGCCACCTTTATCTGATACAAGATTATTGAAAATTGAATGACATACTAAGACACAATTGATACCCCCTTCCCCTAATCGCTGAACTGGTGAACAAGCTGAAATCTGCCAAATACTACACCAAGTTCAACATACAATGGGGATACAATAACATATAGATGGCAGAGGAAGACAAATGGAAGGCTGCCTTTAGGGCTAACTAGAGGCTTTTCAAATCCCTAGTGATGTTCTTTGGGCTGTGCAACTCACCAGCCACCTTTCAAACAATAATGAACTTGCTATTCCAAGACCTAATCAATCGAGGAGTCATGGTGGTCTATATCAATAACATCATGATCTTCACCAAGACAATCAAGGAACATAGGAAGGTGGTAGGAAAGGTACTACAAATCTCAAGGAAAAACCACCTGTATCTGAGGCATGACAATTGTAACTTTGAGGTCCAGGAGACTGAATTCCTAGGACTAGTAGTATTCCAAGACAAGATCAAGATGGACAAAAAGAAGATAGTGGCAATCAAAGATTGGCCAGTCCCCATCTTGAAAAAGACCCTTAGGAGGTTCCTAGAGTTCCTGAACTTCTACCGACAATTCATAAAGAACTTCACACAGATTGCCCACCTCCTCAGCAGTCTCACATTAGTAAAAAGGGACTTCAAATGGTCACCAGCATGCCAACAAGCCTTTGAGCAACTCAAGGAAACTATCTCCATGGCACCAGCCTTGGAAATGCCTACCAATACCAACCCCTTCCACATCGAAACAGACAGGTTAGGAATTGGGGTAGAAGTGGTTCTCTCATAATGCCAAGAAGGAACGTGGCATTCTATGGCATTCATATCAAGATTCCTTAACAACACAGAACATAAGTATCACACTATGGATCTCAAGATGCTAGCCATGATCTTCACCCTCCAAGAATGGAGGCAATATCTCCTTGAAGTTACTCATTCCATTGAAGTGCTAACAGACCACAAGAACCTAGAGTTCTTCTAAAAGCCCCAAGACCTATCCTGCCATCAAGCCAAATGGCAGCAAATCATCCAGGAATATAAATTGGTGTTCAATTATAGACCTGGCAAAACAAACCCAGCTAACCCTCTATCCAGGAGGCCAGATTATGAGAAGGGGGTAAACTTTGACAACAAACAACAGATTCTATTACCTGACTCTTTTTTTACTGAAGATGGTAACAAGGCTTTGAGCATCCTTCCATCCAAGTATCAATAAAGGCTGTTGCCTCCTTGAGCATCCTCAATTGCATCAAGAAGCTTCAATACAAACTAGAATGCTTCATGAGAGAGGGACTCAAAAAGGTTGAGTTGCCCTAGATAAGGAAAGATGGACTGGTGAGATGGAAGGATCTCTCATATGTTCCCAATGATGCAAGGCTCAGGAAAGAGATCATCAAGGCCATTCATGATTACCTGATCTTGGGCCATCCTAGGATTAGATGAACCTAAGATCTAATTATGAGCAAGTACTACTGGCCCTCCCTAAGAAAGGATGTAGAGGAATACATCAAAGGATACAACACATGCCAAAAAGCCAAGGCCAAGAATGTCTCATCCATGATGCCACTGCATCCGAACAAGATTCCATTAATTTCCTGGAAGATTATCTTGATAGATCTAATTGAGCCGCTACCACAATCATAAGGGAAAAACACCATATTAATGGTAGTCGACCAATTCTCCAAGATGATCCACTTGATCTCCACCACCAATGCAATCACCTCACAGGGGATAGTCATGCTATTCTGAGATCACGTGTTCAAATATCATGGAATGCCCAGAAAGATGATCTTGGACCAAGGCCCCCAATTGTGTCATCATTCATGAGAGATCTATACTCCCTGCTGAAAATCAAGGCCAACCCTTCCACAGCCTACCACCCACAGACCAACAGCCAGATCAAGCAGATCAACAGGGAAGTAGAAAAATACCTCAGAATCTACATAAAGTACTGACAAACCAACTGGATAGATTGGCTAGCCATAGTGGAATTTGCTCACAACTCCTAAACTTCCAGCACCACCAGCATATCACCATTTATCCTCAACTTCAGTCAGCAGCCCATCATTCTGGCCAAGAAGACTGAAGCCTGAAGTGAGTCTGTGGTGACATTTGTGGAGCAGATGAAATCCAGCTATAATGTAGCCAAGAAGGCCCTAGAAAAAGCAGCTGAAGCAATGAAGAAGTTCCATGACAACAAGGCACAAAAAATAGAGGAATACAAACCAGGGCAGAAAGTTCTTCTAGAGGCAAAGAATATTAAAATAGACTGACCAACAAAGAAATTCAATGACAAACAATATGGTCTGTTTAAAATGAAAGCTAAAGTTGGAATAGTGGCCTATGAACTGGAACTACTGAAGACTTGGAAAGGAATACACTTGGTTTTCAACAAATCCCTCCTCAGCCCTTACATAACTGGAACCTACCCTTTCCAAGCCCAGCTAAAACCACCTCCTCTAGTCATAGTCCAGCAAGAAGAGGAATACAAGATGCAGAAAATCATAGACTCCAGAAGGAAGCGAAACAAAACCGAATACTTGGTATACTGGAAAGGGTACCCCTGTAAAAAGAGAACGTGGGAATCCAAAACCAACCTAAGTCACTCAACCAAGAATCTCAAAGACTTCTATCGAAAACACCCAGAAGCCATTTGCCTAGTATGAGGTAACATGGCTGTAGTGCACCCTTCCTCAAAACTGTGTGATTGCTCCCTGTGTGCTGCCCAAACCCCCCTCTTTCACAACCAAGACTTCAAATTCTTTGCCAAGTCACTCAACCACCTCCCCAACTCAATATTTAAAATCCTGAAACCAAAAGCAAAATTGAGCATCACTGGTATTCTGATTAAAAGGGACTTCAATTGTAAGAAGGGGGTAATGAAACAAAATAAGACATTAGTTGATGCCTCCTTTTAAAAGATGCCCATACAACGCCCCTGTCTTCCTCCAACAGCTTTTTCTTCGCTAGTCATGTGGACTCATGATGCCAGGAATCAATGCATCCACTTGGGTGCTAGATCTCATCTTATCTTATCTACCAAGATCTATTAATCTCACCCCCACCACTCATCCACTTAGTTTCTTATCTTATTTCAAATAACATCACCCTTCAAAATTTTCCAGAACATTCTATGACATCAGCTTATATAATCATTCTAGGACATTCTGCACCTGCCCTAAACCTGGTCTGTGTGCATGTAGCTGTAGTATATAAGTAGTTGATCCATATGTATGCTCTCTAGTTTGGAAATTTCATTTCTTTCCATTGAATATTACACTTAGTGACTCCTTGGTTTCAGTAGTCTTTTCAGAAATCATGGGTTGCATTGTGCTATAAAGGTTGATCAATTTGCAAGTATTTGAAATGAGTTTGTCAGCTGAGTCATTGCCACAATTTCCTGGCAAAATTCTTCTAAGCTTATTCCAGTTTATAAGCCCAGCTTAAGAATCAAAACAACTCTTTCTCTGCCACTATGTATGTGGTGGTTTACAGTGCAATGTTGTAACTATTGTACAGTAGACTATAATAATCCATATCTGGCCCAGGGGTATGGCTTATAGGAGAGTATGGAAGCATTGAAAATTAACTTTGGGAAATGGAAAATTATATATGTTTTCATGGAGTACAGAGTATGGGTTATATAAGGTAGGAGTTATTACAGAGTCAACTGTATGCCTTGAGTGAAGGATGTAAATACATTAATTTATTACAGTAACTGTTCAAAGTTGTAGCAGTGAGGAAAATCAAGATTCATCCCTATATAAATAACACTAACTTTTGGCTCTACAGTGGAATAGGCTTTTGATCCTGTGGACTCAGATTCAGATTGTATGGTACCATGCTGGTTGGCAATAAAGAAGGTGGGTCTCCATATCCATTATCAGTCAGACTATTGATTTCCTATTACCTTCTTGGACATGACAATTGAGACTGGCTCAATCATGTTCTTTTCTTTGGAAAATGCCTTATCTTCCACTCTGTTCGTCAAGAAGGAAGAGCTACCTCTGCCTACTCTCTGCCATATTGATTGATACAATGACTTTCCACAGTCCAAGTGCTTGCAACAATGGCATTCTTGTTCTTTTCCCCTGCTTTTGCTAGTTTTCCTTCTTATTACAACATGAAATAATCTTCTCTGGTGGTGCAATTTTTTATCACAATATGCCATCTTGCTATGTTCAGTGTGGATATGATGGTTGGATATGGCACCCAGGTATATGATGCATAGAATGTGCATGGAAATATAGTTGCCATTAAGAACTCTTGGTGAGATGAAGATGGTGAGTCAGAGAAAAGGATTTTTGAGATAATTTTCAAGGACATTTGGGCCAAATTTGAAGAGAAGGAGGTGAAAGTGGCAGAGAGATATTTCGTTAGAGTCTGGATTTACAAAGATATCCAGGTCTCAAATGAAACCAATAAAACACTCAACCTTGGAAAGGGTGGAAATTGGGTTAACATCCCCAACCAATCCATCCTCTCTCAAATACACTATTCATCCAGCATTGGCTATATACTAGATTATGACCATCTGCCATCTCAAGGTGTGCAACACACATCTCATCAAAGTAATGATATTCAGTGTAGGACACATGCTTATACTGTTTCCTGGGGTGTTGGAATCACTCTCATGGATATAACTTGTCTGGCTAGTTGTTTTTCCTGTTTATATAACTTAGAACGAGGTAAGCAATTCAAATCACTGTTTTTGCTCTTGACTTATACAACAAGTAGTCCTTTATTATCTTCACAAGGTTGGCTAGGTATATTGTGATTTCAGTGTCGCCAACATATTGTAGGTTAAAAATAGCAATGCCTCCATTAGCAAGTTATTGGATTTCAAATTTGCCAAGAAAGTTGACTTTGAAATCTCACATGAAATTCAAACAGTAGACGTTATCATCAATTTTACACTGCATACTCATGATTGGTAGGAAATGATGCATTACATGGCTACTGAAGTGACTAGTTAGACCTACCTGTTTCTACCAAAGAACATAGATGGAACTTCAAATCCTCCTTTTCATATGAATTTTCTTCATGACCTCAAATTCCAATAGTGGGCTGTTATGTGAATTCTATTTTATCACACCAATGTGAATTCACCCACTCAAGCACTTAAGGAGCAGCAATGGTTGTATTATAATGTGTTTCCTCTTATATTTAATGCAGCAAACTGTGTTGACTTCTCCATGTTGAAAAGTGTACTTTCTCAGGCTTTCAAAATGCTTTTGGAGATGTACAGAGATCAATGTAAATTTGTTCTTAACCTTGCAGGCTCTTTGCATAACTTCTATTGGAAGGTGAAGAAATTATATTCCAATATTTCAGTCAAGGATCACTTCCTGGAGAAAGCCCACAAGACAACATCAGGATGTTACTCTGCTATTACTGAGAGCTTAAGAAAGTTACAGACTGGCATCTCTTTACAACCTCTATGCATCTTTCAAAGAAAGAAGAGGTCCTTAGAAAACTTGGATGATGATTTACCTATGTTATCTATGGAAAAATAGTGGAGTAATAATAGTTGAATGGTTAGCATGTGAGCTGGTGTACACAATATTTGTAAAATAATAGTGTCATCATCTGGGCAAATGGACCTGCAATTGGACAAATGCAATAAACAT
Source organism: Boletus rubissimus (assembly GCA_038092795.1). Classification (NCBI taxonomy): domain Eukaryota; kingdom Fungi; phylum Basidiomycota; class Agaricomycetes; order Boletales; family Boletaceae; genus Lanmaoa; species Lanmaoa rubissima. The sequence goes on from JBBPQZ010000002.1 coordinate 27,072, forward strand.
GAATCTCATATACTCAACAACTAGAGATCATGGTGACATTCACTATCATCACAAACAAGACCATTGTAGTGGCCCCCCAAATGGTATCCATAGTTGTGTTGGTAGCTGGTGGGGCCTCCATTGCTGAAAAAGCATTCTGGAAATAATTCACCAGGCAACTGTATACATGAATTTCATCCTGCTGTTTACTAAACAATCTCTCACACAGGTTCTTGTTCCAGCAACTTGAAGGACTTGGCAACACTGACATTAGTCATTTAATGACAGTTATGAGATTGTATACAAGTGCAGGGAACATTGACAAGTTCCCCTCTTTTGCATTGCCCACTATTTCTCCCTCTGAATCCACTTCCACCACCACCACCATCCTCACTTTAACTAATTGGTAACTGCATCTCTGTCTATGTCAAGTACAAAGAAAAGGCAAAATCAGATGCCATTGACCACTGGCTCACAAAAGACTCTAGGAGACTCAGAAATGAACAGAAGATCTTGCTTCTAGGTTAGTTTTCTCAAGGTGCCTCTTTCCCACCCTTTGCCTTCCTTTGTGTATCTTGTACTGACTGATTTCATCCTAGGTATGGAGGTGTCAGGTAAAACAACCATCCTCAAGCAGATAAAGATTATCCACCAGAGCAGTTTTACCAACAAAGCTGAGCTTATGACATATTGTCCCATCATCTACTGGAATACCTTTGATAGCATCCAAACCATTGTTATCACAATGTGCAAAATAGGTATTGACTGTATAGATTCTAATAACTGTGCGAGTCTCAACTCATCCACCTAAATTTGTTGCTTAGACTCCATTTTCACCACCTCAGACCAACACAGAACTAATATTCAACTATCATCTTGACTTGTCCTTCCCTTTTTATTTGGTCAGATAATGATACCAGAAATGAGATGTAGGAGAGTAATGTGGTCAAACTTGATTATGATCAGATTATAGATTGGCAATTTAATGACCAGAAGAAGATATGGGAAGTAGATCCAACCATGCACTTTTTCAGTTGTAGACTGTCAAATTTTCAGCATGGTTCAATGTCCAAACAACACAAAATGACACAATATTGACATTCAAGTAGTTGGGAAATTCTGGTAGATTCTCTGAGGCATCCCAGTTGATAGGGAGGGAAATTTCACCTTCTCTTTGCAGCCTCAGTTGGTGGACTACACTAGGCATCCTGTGTATTCATTAGAAAAGATTAGTTAATTGCTACTTTGTATCCTGGAGTCACCACACTCATGGCCATAAAGCTCCTGGCCAGACTATGCACTACCCATTGAAGTGGTCATGCAGAACAAAGTTAAACTCCAACTAGATCATAAGTGCAACATTTTCAACATAGTAATATTCTATTTGTACAATTTTTGTAATGAAGGAGCTAGCAAATGGCACAAATAGAACTCATTATATGTAACAGCAAGGCCAATGAGTTTGTAAGTTACTTGATGGTATTCTCCTATTAGTGTCATTATTGGAATCTAGAATGACAAAGTATGATAAAGCAAAACTGAACACATTGAGTCAAGAAAAAGTTGCGCAAGGAGTAATCATGCTAAAAGAGGGGGTGTGCAAAAGTGCACCCTGTTTCACCAAGTGCATACTTAATGGTTTCAGCCCACCTGCAAATTGATTCCATCAAATACTTCTTTCAATTGTGCTATCTCTAGATGATAGGTCTGGTGGTGAAAATAAGAGAATTACTATTGGAAGTCTATCTCACATCTCATTGATGGCTAGTATGTTTTTAAATCAGAAATCATTTCTGTTGTCTTATCTACATCCCATCTTGCAGGAATCTAGCATTCAAATTGACCATGCTGTGCTTAATGCTTGGACTTGGAATCATATATATACTTGCTGCTCAAGCTTTTATATGTGCTTATTTACAACTCTAGAATAATACCCTTGCCAATGCTGATGTGGTACTTGTATCCTATTCTTAAATGCTGATGAAATCACTGACTTATACTTGGTAATCAAAATCAACCCTTCCATTATAAAAAGGGCAGAAAGAACTTGGCCTATTGGTTATGTGATATTACATTTGAGCACTTTCACTCATTTTATATGACTTGAACCTTGATGAGTGCCAAGGTGGCTCAACTGTCACATGGGATTTATTTCAATATACATCTAGTTGGATATCAGGCAGCTGTGAAATACAAGATGGTCTACCATGGGAACCTCAACATCATGATTATGGATCAAGCTTTCCAATGAGGGTGTCTGAAACAATGTCAGTATAGAAATCAAAAGGATGAGCAATGACTAATCTTATTACCAAGTTCATGGCAAATTGTTAGAAAAAATTGCTGGAATTGCTGAAGTTGCTGGAGGTTGACTAGGGAATTATGACAATAGCATGATGTGCAGCATGAATGAATACTCACCATTTTTTGTTTTCACCTCATTTTTCTTGCTTGTAGCTACATAAGTCCCTTCTAAGCTCCAATGGAAGCCTATGGCCAGATGAAGGCAGGAGTAGGCTCCTTGCTACCACTTAAGTTGATGACCTCCATGATGCATTCATGTACACACTGATATGGACAGTTAGTACAATGAATAATACCAGGCATTTAGCTTACCTTGAAATAATCCTTGTCTGCTATGACCAGTGTCATATCCTTGCCAACAAGAATATTGTTGATCTTATCTTTGAGAAAGTTCAAGTATGTAAGCATAGTAATTTCAAATATACTAGTGAGGAGTAGGAGTTGAAAAGAATTGAAAAGAAATAGAATGGCAGGTGGATATGATGGTGGCACTTATGATAACATTTAAGGTCAACACATCAATACAGAACATGCATCATATTATATAACATATAAACTATGGGAAGTGGCTTTAAGCCCCTTTCATACTGGCAATTAAGTTATTGTTTTCTGAATGCTTGCTTTGGCCTTTATATATAAATAGATTGAAATATTTTTCTTTCTATTGTCTACATTCAAGCTGCTCTCTCACTCATTCCTCAGCTTGTTAAGGGAAAGGAAGACTGGGCAGGATGAATGCAGGATAATCTTGGATGGGAGTTGGTAAGTGATTCATTACATGAAAATTCTAGAGGGTCCACATGTATAATCATCTTTCAGGAGTAAATTTCAAAACCATTCTCAATGAGTCTGCATTCCACTTCTGATATTCTATACTTGAATTATGAATTTACACACTCTGCTTCAAAGAGGTTTGTGTAGATGATTGTGACATATCTGGCCTAAAATACATCAACATAGTGCTGAACGCACTCCCTAAGCTCTAGGGAGGTAATTCTTGGTGACAGGTGCTACCTCTATTGGATAAGTCTGTTAGACTAAACTTTTTGAAGCTCACACTTAAACATCATTTCTATACAATGAATTTAAAGTTACCTGCACTACTGGAATAGGAGGTTCCAAGAGGTTCTTGTGGAGGAGCAAGAGAAGAATAGTGGTATAGCCTAGTCAGCAGGCCTAGAAGGGCCTTACATTGTCATAGTCAGTTGTCTAATTCATCATTATCATCATTGGTCATTCGATGACCATAGCCACTTTGCTCCCTCTCCACCACCTACCCTATTAACCATGACTCCATTGGATAAGCAAACTTAGAATTGGAAGAGTTGAAAGTGAGGCTGGTGAGCACTAAGTGCTAATCCAGCTGGTTACTTCTGAATCTGGTTTTTTTGCTTTTTTTCTTAGGTGGATGATGCATGTAGGTCCTAAAGATCTAAATGCATGTGGCATTCAAATACTAGATCCTCTTGCTTTTAGAATGACTAGCAATCCAAGACCTGGTGATATTACAAGTGGATCTAAAAATGTCTATAAAATCAAAGAGAATTCAAGACCTAGAGAAAAGAGTGAGTTATTGAAAATTGGATGCTAGAATATGGTGAAAGAGTTATAAGAGTGTGTTTGTGGGTTGCAATACAGTGTTGCTTTAGGAGGAATGCACATAGTGGGTAAAAATTGAAGCAGATCTCAATGAATTGTATACATGGCTTGTTGTCAAGCATACATAACATCAATTGTAATCTGTCAGCATACTTTGCAAATATAGTCTACAAAGTTTTCCATTCCCTAATTGTGTGGGCATTAATATAGAGAAAGATACAGTTGCTTTCTCTAGTTGTATTGTTCAAAAAATTCTGTATGTTCTCTGAGAGAACAAGTTGGTTGTGTGTGTAGATGAGTCTTCTAGTGGAATCCATCCCAGCCAAGCTAGACAATATACATAGCTCAAGGAGACACCTGCAATAATTATACATATGTATGAACCCACATTGATGATCACAATAACTTCATTGAATCCAACAGCAACTTTGTTTGCATCTCTTTGCAATAGCAAACACCATGCCCACTCCAATGCATAACTTGATGTATCTTCCAATCAGTATGTGTTACTATTCCAAATCTTGATTGTCCCATCCTTGCTGCCACTGATGATGATTGGCAAGTTGGAATGAAAGACTGTGAAAAAGGGGCTATTGGTGTGACCTTCTATCATTTGAACACAGCTCTTGCTAAGGTAATCCCATATTTTGATCATCTTGTTGTTGCCAGTTGGCATAAGGTATGGCTTGTCAGGTCCTGGATAGAAATCAACATAATTGACACCCTTGCTATAAGCATCCATTGTAAAGTTGGGATGAGCAGAACTGAGGGACCACATGTATGTAATGCTAATCCAAAAAGAATGTCATGTGACTGAAATAGTTAGACACTATTTCAAAGCAGGAAATTCCAACCCTGTCTTTTTCTTTTAGCCATCATTTCAATGCATCAAGAATTATACTTTGCTAGAATGAGTTTACTTAGATAAATAATAAAAATACCATCAGATGTAAAATTCATAAAAAGAAGTAACAATTGACAATCAACAATATAGATCATCTTTTTGTAATTTGTGTATCTTGTTTATAAATTTCTTCTGTAGTAGCATCTAGTCAGTTGCTAGATTTCCTAGTAAAGTTAGTTTTTCACAGTTGATCAGAGCTCTCATGGCTGGTTTGACTATTCAGCACAGGAGCTTGGAATTCAGGTTTAATATGCAACCCCACTGCTGTTCATAGGACCACCAATCATTAGGCATTGGACCTGCCTATGTTGGCTGTACTGGGCAACTGACAAATGCCAGCTGCTACCCTAACTTGCTGATGTCCCTGGGCTACCTGTGCTGGCCTTTAAACAAACATCTTTCTGATTCTCTTTTTGATCACAAAGAAAGCTCTGCACCCAAATAAGTAGGAAGGCATACAAGGAATCTGAGGTCACATTAGGACAGGTAAGCAGCACAAATTCCTAATTTTATTATAAATTATGAGCTGGTGGTTGTTCCATCCAGAAATTTTCTTTCATCTATACATCCTGTTTTCTGTGAATATTTAGTGTGTCTTTGCATTCCACATCAGTCACAATCTTGTTTGATGCAATATATTGCACTAGGACTTGCCAGTGTCTCTACCCCACCACCCTTAGTCCATTCTTCTTCAACAGTGGCCAAGGTCGAGGATGATCCTATGTTTGACACAGCTTCTTCCAATTTGTTCCTGAAATCTCTGCATAATAAAATACTAGAGCTTGAGGAAGAACCTGGAAAATCTAGGAGGGGTGGTTATAACCTGGAGTCTCAGGTAGGCTGGAATAATTCCAAGTTTTTGAAACTCAAGGTATGATACTTCCACATTAATGACACATGGAATTGATTATACTAGCTTTGGAAATTCACTCACCACTCAATTGCAAAACACCTTGATAGTATGAAATGTAGATTCCTCCAGACCAGTAGAGTGATACAATTGGTGGAAAAGGAGGTAAAGTGTTTTTGCCATTGTCATTCTTCATATCAGTTATTGACCAAATATAAAGGCTCTAGAGGCATTTTCAGATTTTGATCACTATACTACTTATTGGCCTGTCAAAGATCTAATTTGAATGCATTTGAAGTATACATCAGAAAGAGCTAGGTTATCTCAGTGCATATGGCTAGGAAACATGAAAGAAAAGGACTAATCATGTTATATTTCCAATCCAATGCAATCATACTGATTTATGCATTTACTGTAAATTCTATATGTCTAGTCTGCCAACAAAAGTGATGGAGGCATACAAAGGTGTGTGGATGGCCTCTGACATAGATCATAGGTAATGGAGAATCACTGATGATTGAAAGATGTCTCAGTCCTTGGATGTCAGGGCCATGGTGGCAGCAAATTAGCCAAAAAAAAAGCAGGCTGCATGAAAGAAGTGACTTGGTTGTCCAATTAAGTAATGGCCATTATTGGCTATGTTATGAATCTATTGTGAATGACAAAGACAACCACAAGGCTTGGATAATACTTGCAGGATACAAGACTCCTGGCTCAATAAAAGTGGAGAATATGAGGGTCTTCTCTGAACAACTTAGTCTATAAGGCCAGAAGACCTAGGCAATAACTATCAAGGTAAACAAAGTGAATTAGACTGGGGAGTCCAGTTACAAAGTGTCTACCTTTATATGTTACAAGAATGCACATAAACCATGCTATAGGAAACATATCTTCCCTAGCTTTATAATTATCAATTTTTCACTTCCAAACACTTGAACATAATTTCCATTATTCCCTATCACCTATCAATTACTCTCTGATGTCTTTTGTAAGATCTCCAGTGTAATAGTCTCAATATAACAGACTTAGTATATTTTCACTTTCTCTCTTATCTTGCATGGATCTATCTCTGAACTCACACTTATCTTTATCTCAGGGATTCCCCATTGCCTTATCATCCTTTTTCACAGATTTATGATCCCCTTTCATTATCACAGCCTTCTTTTAATCTCTGTGCTATGCTGGTTAATATTAACTTTTCTTCCATCCTAATGCCTCGTGCATCACACATGTTATATTTCTTTTAATCACCATCATGCTTCCATTTCTCACAGCCTCAAGGCTGTACGGCCTCTTTAGAATATACTCTATGCCCTATGTACAAATAGATACAAACATGTAGTAGTATATAAACTCAAATACAATGCCCAGAGAACTCAGTTCAGTTCTCTTGGTCTTTTCTCCTAAAGATTCTAGAAGTCCAAACTCATAGTCTCTATTCTTTCACCTCCAAGTGGTTTATATTGTCTAGTGCAACCTAAGAAGGCATTGTCTTTAGGGTTATTTCATCCAGTACTCCCCAGACTTTTGAATATTTTTCTGCATTTTCCAAAGTTTTGGAATTTCCACAGTGCTACTAGTTTATGGTCCAGAGTTTGATGTCCATGTTCATTATGACTCACCAGTAAGTGGCAACTTGTTCAGATGATGTTTGGCTTTGTTTATATTTGTTTGGATATGTCTTTCTTCTGCATTACAAGTCCAAAAAGTTATTTACTCTATACTTTCAGATTTTATATGCATTCTCTTAATATTTTAACTTATTTCAAAGTTGAGTTATACTTAATTTGCTTAATAACCCTCTCTCTCTCTTAGTTGTCATGAAGTTTCAGGTATGCCCAGACTATAAAGGGTTATACTTGACCTTAGGAAATACATCTTTCACACCATGGCATTGATCATCTACATTTTTCTTAAAGTTCCTTTGTCACTATTTGATATTTTCCACTTCTATACTCTACCATTCTATGCTACCATGCATCCTTTGTCATTTCTGATCCACAATTTCTATCTGATACTCCAGAAACCATCTGGAAACCTGTTTTCTTGTTCATCAAGGGTTGATGAACTTGAGCTATATCCTTCTACATGTCTTCTCTGTATTGGAATCTTTTTAAGATCAAACTTATTGCACCCTTTGATTTCTTTTGCTATTGACTAGATTGGATTCATTCCTCACAAGGTCAAAGCTTTCTTTACAATGCTATGTGTGAAAGTAATTACTATAGATAGGTAAAGTAAAGAAGCATATGTATGAATACAAGGATGGAAATAACTATAAGAATTGATGTAGAATAAAAAATGATAGAGATTAAAACCATGAGGCATGTCACATGACTAGGTCTAGACCAAATTATGTGATGTTTCTCATGGCCACATGCACAGGTCATGTGATAATGGATGTGAAAGGTTAAGTTCAAAATTTTTTGAAAATGTTCATATTATAGCAGGCTAGGTCTGGCTATACTGTAACATGCCAGTACCACATAATGGGGCCACATATCTTAGGTAAGCTAGTTCAGAACTGGCAGGTATTTAAGTATTTGAGTACACACTGACATGTATTTAAGGTACTGCTGCTGATTCTTCCTCTCTCTAGGCTCTTAAGTTCAGCTTGCACTTGCTGCTGGTAAAATTTTGATTTTATTTATACTACACTAATTGATCATTGTGGGATTTTAGGTACCACTGCTAATTCCCCCTCTTTTGTAGGATCTTGAGTTCACTATACTCATGCTTGTTGCTGGTAAAAGTTTGATTTCATCTATACTATGCTAATCAGGTGGGATTTTAGATACCATTGCTAATTCCTCCCCCCATCACTTTTGTTAGCAAACTAGTTATACAGAATTTACAGCAAATGCATGAATATACCATACTAATCAGCCATCCTACTAGTAGAATTTTAGAAGTATATCTTCTTCTTATGTCACAAAAAGATATTTTCAATGGTAATGCCTTATAAGGCATTGCAGGGTTAAAATATGTTGATAATGTTACAATGTTATTAGAATCTCACCTGAAATTATGAAAATGGCATTAAAATTAGGAGGTACTTAATCAAAAGGCAGTTTCAATGCCATTCCAAAGTTAATAGCCAAACCAGGACCATCCCCCTTTCCAATAAATTCCAATGCCATTCCAAACCTAAAAACCAAACTGGGACCATTTCCTCTATTTTGACACTTCCAATGAATTCCAAGTCCTAATTAACTAATAAGGCATTCTAATCACCCTCTTCCATTGAATCTCACTTTCCATTTGAATGCCACCTCCCACACTGCATTGCAACCATAAAATCTGAGTGGACAGTAGTACTTGTGGTCAAATATCACTACAGTAATAATCAACTCAAGATATATACTAGGCAGTTAGTTTTTATGTTTCCAAGGGAGGGGAAATAGGGTAGGGCAGTGAATGTGAAGGCCAAAGGAATCCCTTAGTCACAGAGGCAAGCATGAATACAAATACAAAGAGTCAATCCTTAGTCAAAGGTGAGCATGAATGCAGATATAAACAGTCAGTGACTAGAGGAACTCCTTATGGTCATGAAGCATGTCTTGAGTCACTAGAGGAGGATGAGGGTGGTGAAGGTGATGGAAGTATGGAGTATCACTCTGGGAAGTGTTATGACCTTATTGTGAATGACAAAACCAAAAGCACTAGGCTTGGAACTACTTCACAGAATATACTATTCCTAGCTCAATGATAAAGAAGAAGTAAGGGTCTTTTCTGGCTAACTCAGTCTATGGTGGCCAAAAGACCAGAGCAATGACTATGAAAGGTAACCAAATGGATTAGACTGGAGATTCCAGTTGGAAAGTATCTACTTTATATATGTTACAGGCATGCGCACAAACCATGCTATGCATGAGAGGAAATACCATAAATAGACTAATGATAGAAGTAACAATGGGAGAAAGATAAGAGGTATGACATCATTGATTCTAGATATAGTTATGTGATGGTTATCATGGTCACATGCACAGATCACATGATTGAAAAGAGAAAAGTGTTAAGTTCAAAAAGTTTGAAAATATTCATATTATAACAGAAAGAGGGTATAGTGGTCCAGAAATTAGCTGATGATGGGAAAAGAACAGGCAAATAGGAAGTGATGAGAACAACATGCACACAAACATTTATTCACAATTATATAAGTAGGAATCAGTACCAATTGGAATTCAACAACTTATATATATTCCTCATTCAGAATGACATCTATTTGGAGTGTAGTAGATAGATTAATGTGTCTGGATATTACTATTAGAACAAGACTTGTATTGACATTGACACTTACAAAGAAACACCTGATTTTCTCCCAGATATACTAATATCATAGCATGGAAGTGATAGTAGAAGGAGTGAGCTTTGGATGAAGTTTGGGTGGGTTCAGGACAAAAAAAACAGTCAATTGAAGAGTGAGGCTTAATGGTGGTGGATGCTTGCTGGAAGGTTGGAAGGCAATGAACAAGAATAGGAAGGTATAGGGTGAGCTAATGTATCATTATGAATAGACAATTCAAATGCAGTAACAAAAAGCAAAGAGAAGATCAGGAAGAAAAAAATGGCAGGCAACAATATTTAAGATGCTTAGTCATTGTTTGGCATTGCATTGCATTAAGTTTTAATTTGGACACAGACTGTCCTTAACACCCATTTTACCAGTAAATGGTGTTTATACTAATAGTTCAACAGTTGAGAGGAAGTAATGAGGAATCATCAATAGTTACTTACATAAAATCCTGTCAATGACAAGAGAAAGAGATAAAACCATCATTCGAGCAATGTAATTGATTCAAATGTATGGAAAACATTGACCCTACTGGAGTACCTTGTTATGGTCAAAATGAACACAGGCTCAGCACTAATGTCATCAGCAATGGCAGGAGTCAAAGCCTTGGTCTTTTCCTTGGTATGCTTCAATTTTGCTCCTACACTTCCCTCTATCTTTCCTTGGGGCTGAACTAGCCCAGCATCAATTGTGACATTAATGGTGTTGGTGTCAACATTAATTGCACCTATATTGACACTTGAGGAATCTATTGGTGTGACTTGAGAAACAGCAACAGCATCCTCTGGGGCTGCAGAAGCAAGGATAGAAGGAGTATTGGAGGCAGGAATAAACAGAATAGCAGTCGGATCAAGAGGTCCAAGGAATGAAATAGACAGAGTGTGTGTATTTTGAACCATTGGAACTGTCATGGTGACAGTGGAATTGGAGGGAGCTGAAATGGAGAAGGAGTTCAAAACTAGAGCCACTGCTGGTCCAGGGATTCAATCCAACAAACTTAAATCTTCACCTGCAAACATGCACTTAAACTAGGCCTCCAAGTCAGCCTCATCATCAACATTGGCCATGTTACAACTTTTCCTTTTCTTCATACTTCTCTTTTGCCTATGCTCAATCCATGTACTACCATCGGTCCTAGGTCCCCTCATATGCCATATCCTAGGACAACCTTTGGACTTCATTCCTGTTTTCTGCCTTGGACTTCTGCAACTTCCTCCATACCTGTGGCATATCCTCTTGCCTTATTTGTCTTGTTGATTCTCCTGCAACACATCAGCTACATGTTCTGATCTTCATCATTATGTGTCCTTCCTTTTTGGGTTTTCTTCCATTTCATTATACATCTTCCTTTGATCCACAATACATAACCCTTTCTTTTATAGTCATCCTCACATTTCTTACTAAGGTCCATGGGCAAGGAGACCCAGTACATAAATGACTCGGACACATCTACGATCGCTAGTTTAGACCTCCTTCAAGTTACCTTGTATCTCATTGCCCTAGCAATCTATTTGCTTCCTCGTCTTACTCGCCCCTTGGTTAGGAAACTCCTAGATTGATCCTTGAACAATTCACAACCAACTTATCATTACCTTCAAGAAATCCCTACAACAGAAGTTTGCGTCATCACTCCCCAAGTGACTCCTTGTCTCCAGAGGAATCCCCTCTGTCCCTTGTTGACATAGGAAACCCCATGTTGAAACTCCACATTGTTGCTCTCCAAGCAACTCCTCATTATCAAAGGCCCCAATGGTTACTCATACCTTGAGTAGTTGTAATAGGCCACCTGCTTCATCAAGAAAGGAGCCACACTCAAGTTGTCTGGAAAAAGTATATTATTGAAGAAATTGAGGGCAAATTTTGCCAAGAGGTCCTGAAGAGGAGCTGTTGGTGATAGTAATTATGATATATATTGTATGATATGTTGGTCTTTTCACCATCTTGTTGAAAATGAGGATCTTTAGAAAGGATGAAAATTGCCTTGAAAATATTTGTTAGTTTATATGTAGAAAATGAGCATGGATGCCTGATGAGGGTGGAAGGAATATATGCCTTGACCAAAACTGCAGTCTTCAAGAATTCATCTGAGTTCATGTTTTTTGGATCTGGGAAGAGAATTGGCATAAATTTGGTATACTTTCTGTTTTCTCCCAGCAACAGCTTCCAGCATTGAGGTTTATCAAACTGAGAGTAGCCTCAAACAAAAAAGTCACCATTGAGCCCAAATATGATAGTGGCATTGGTCTTGATGTTTGAGACAGTCTTTGAGCAGCTGGTCTGGATACCATGATAGAACTTTGAATTGCAAATCAGCATGAACACTTGCAGGAGATCAGAAACAAAATTCACCATGTTTTTAAAGTTCTTGTGAGCCATTAAGGAATGTAAGTTTATTGGAATGCTCTTAAACAACTCAGTCTTTATTATATTCTTGATTGCAAGAGGAGAAAGCCAGCACTTTGTACAATCCAACTTTGCATTTAGATTAGTCATTAGAATAAAGATTCCTAAGTTGACCCAGAAACAGTGGATGATGCAAAACTTCCAGCCAAGCATGCATATAGAGTCATTCTGAAGCTTGCCAGCCCTTTTAGTCTCAGCAAGACCAGCTACCTTATTCCTTCCTTGGTGCTTTACATCTTGGGCATCATGGACTGCAACTTGCAATTCCAGTGTCTTGAACTTTTCATGTAGCTTGACCAAAGCTTTCTGCAAGTCAATCAAGACCTGAGTAGCATTGGTCAGTAAAATTAATCTGAACATGAACATGAATGAACCTTATGAAGGTTCTCTTGCATAGCATTACTTCCTATCACTGAGGGACTAACAACCAAACATACAACTTCAAAGTTGTTACCACCTTCATTAGAAAACTCTTCAACCTGGTTGTTGATGTCTGATATGCTGAACTTGTCATCATTAGGATGGTGATCTGCTTGAAGAGGCATTTCAATTGAGGTCAATGTGAATGAAAAACGCTAATCTGGATTCTGAGTAGATACAATCTTAAATACATTTGATTTATGCCACTGCTCAAAAACTTACCTTCAGCACATCTAGAAAAAATGTTGGCTTGGCTAGAAGATGTAAAAAAGTCTATGAGATGGTATAATAATTAGTGACAAATGGAGGAATTGGTGATACATGCATCATCCACATTCCTTGGATGTGATCATGATCAGTTTGAACACTAACAGAAATTATACATATAAACCATAGGTGATACTTGCCCCACTGCCTGAGCTATTTAGACAACAGAAATTTGACATTGAAATCTCAAGACATTACCAGGTATTATGCCATGCAGTCTTGATGGTGTTGATTTGGATATCTGTAAAAACTTGATATTCCTGGACCCAGAGGGGCCAGGTTTCAAAACCAAGAATGCCATGGAAATTCCAAAATGTATGCCTATGGAAAAAGAGGTTGTGACTCCATCATTGTTGCCTAGCTCGTGATTAATGTGAGTTCTTGTAATTGTTATGATTGTCACTCTTGACACTGGATGCCATCATACCACACTTTCCCAACTTATATTTGCCAACTTCAACCTTCTAGCTTCAAAAATGAAAGAGACTGATTTATATCAGACAGTTATTCCAGTTATTCTGGTCGTTGTGGATGTTATTAATGACAACAATTTGGATAGAAATATTATGGTGTCTAGACTAACCAGACTAATCACTCTTTGTAGACTCATGAACACTTTTGATTATAAAGTAGTTCATGTTTCAAGTTTGCCTGCTGCACAGATGTAGCCCATAGGTCATTCTCTGTTGGTGCACTTTCATTCTTTGTCAACCTTAGTGCAGTCATATCTGTTCATATCAGTTGCTTCATTAAAGGCAGTTGCAGCACATCATGCTGTGCCACTAAGTGACCAGTGGAGAAAATTAAGAATCATTAAGAAACTTCAAACATATACTTGTTCTTCTTTGTGTAATGTACAGTTGGTGTTTGTTTTCTGTGAGTGTGTGTTGAATAGGTCACACTGTATTCATGCACAACATGAACTAACTAACACTGTTGTTGAATTTCATGTTGTAGACTCACAAGAGTCAAGGTCCTGGGTGTCTGATGGTGTACATTACATTACTTTACGAAAGCTTGCAATGGACTTCAAAATGACAGGGGAGGAACAATGTTCCCTGCTTGTTCACATTCTGTTACACACTCTCTTGGCAATGTATAGACCTTGCCACCTTAATTTGGATGTTTTGTTGGGAATGCATTTCATTTCGTGTGCAAGTACAGCTGACAACAACAACAAACTGCGAGTGTTACATAATCATCACTGTATTTCTGGACATAGCTATTCAGACCTGCTTTATTTCTGACATTTTTCTATGCATTCTTGGTCTGCAGTACCCTCAGATACCTGTTTGATAGTGACCAATGCTGACCCTGTCTTTCTGGAGATCGTAAGCAAGTCTTTGCAGTTTGCTATTATCACTGAATGGCAAGAATGTATGAGCCCCTCTGTGCAGCAATGGAGACCATGTGCAGTTTGTGCTCAACGGTTTAAGAGGATTGACTTACATTCAGTGGATTTGCACTCATTGGATCTTACACTGCTACGGAACCCTGTTTTGCCCCCTGATCTTCTTTTGCAATCCTATAGTTTGGAAGCCTATGATGGAGCATTGCTTTATCCACTCGCTTTGCATTCACCATGGGATCTGGAGCTCATGGACATTTGTGCTTTGTGTTACCAATGTTTGAACGAGCAGCATTGTATGCCTCTTGATGTCCTTGCAAATTTCCAGTATTATGCTTATAATCATTTGTCACCTCCTGTTCAACAAGTGTTTGAGAAAGTGTCAATATTCAACTTAATGTTAGTTACGAGAGCAAGGGCATTATGAATCACTTATTTTTTGTCTGACAAGTTATGGGTCCCTTCAGACTCTAGGGTTTCACAAGTGTACATCAGAGGAAATGTCACTGTTTTACCTCAGGACGTCCTTCAGTTACAATCTATCATTCCTCTGATGGAAAATAAGCTTAAGTGGGTGATGTGTGCATTGTTTGTGTCATTGAACAAAAAAGTGTCTCCACAGATATTAAAATTGTACCCTCCTGTGTTGGTTAACAAGTCTATTGTTTGCACATTGGCACACTTTCTGGTTACGGAAAATCAGTGGTATCGAGGAACAGTTACTATGAATGATGAAAAAATTGAGTGATTGTACCCAGGTTCTTCTTCCTCCAATTTGCCTGCTTTGGTGGAGATGGCATGTTTGTAAGAGGTTGGTGATGCTGACAATATCTCATCATACTGCTCAAGATTAGATGGCAAAGAGGTGGCATCAGATGATTTCAATTAGCAGTTGCCTGAGGATCTGTTGCTTGAATCAGTTGGGTATACAAAAGGTGATCACTCTCCATCCAACCTACAAATCATGAAGGCATCAGCACTTGCCTGATATCTCAACCACAAATGATTTCTTCAAGTATGAAATGGGAGTAACCTTTTATGTGAGTACCACCCAAGGTTATTTATATGGCCATTTCCACATTTGGATCTGTTTCGGGATAGGAGGATTTCATAACCCAAATCAACCACAACACTGTCAGGTCACTTTTTCTCATTAGGTCCATAATTTGTTGTTGCAAGATGGTTCTCGGTTTGAATGTGATCCAATGTTCGTGTTTGTATGCTAGAACATCAGTCAAAAAAGGGAAGTTAACTGTTTCTTGTCATTCTGTGTTCCTGCTGATGTTCAGTTTCAGTTAGGAGAGCAGCTATACAAGATTGCTCCTGCCTTGACAGACATGTTATGAGCATGGTAGTCTGACCCCTGCGTAGTTCCAGTGAATGATATACAGCAAGAAGCACTGATGTTGTTGAAAAGGTTGCAGCTTGTTTGTAATCACTTTCTGGGGTCATCTGGTTATAAACAGTGTCATCAAATGAGATCCATGGATTGATGTATACATTTGGAACACCTGCCTTGTTTTTAATGATTAACCCAGCAGACGTTTGGAATCCTCTAGTGGGATTGTTGGGGGATATTTCAATACCAGATTGGCAACATATGTCTTCTTTTGACAGAGCTACATTTGTTGCTCAACATCCTGCAATTGCAGCTCAATTCTTTCATGAGATACTTTCTGTGTTATTGGACATTGTCATTAAAGGTAGTGGTTGGGATTAAGGATTGTTTGGTCACTGTGAAGCTTACTATGGGATGGTTGAAGCACAAGGAAGAGGTACCTTTCATTGCCATGTACTACTGTGATTAAAAGGAAATCCTAATCCTTAGTTGTTGAGAGACTGTATGGAGTTGGACAAACCTTATAGGAAGCAAGTGATTGCCTGGCTTGAGAGCAACATAAAAACTCATTTGCCTGATCAACAGACCATAGTCAAAAATCCTAGTAAACCTTGTTTGCAGGAAGGTGATATCAATTCTCAGCTTCAGGCAGCACCCCACATTGGAGAGATGAGTGATAGTGAGTTTAGGATTGAATTCAAGCAGTTTGTTGAAAAGCTTGTGATTGTGTGTAATTGGCATGAACATACTGACACCTGCTGGAAACATTTAAAACCTAGAGAACCACATGATGATGGACACTGTTATATGTGGATTAACAGGAAAATCCATACGTTGACTGAGATTGATCCAGAAACATCAGTGTTGCTTCACCGTCTACACCCACATATCAATAACTTTCATGAGGTCATTCTTTTCTTGGTCAAATGTAGCAAAAGCCCTTGTTTTCTACATCACTGACTACATCACCAAAAGTAGTCTTTCCATGCATGTAGGTCTGGATGCCATAAAGTATGTGTTGAACCAAAATGAACAGCATAATTCTCTCCCATAGATTCACATAGTAGGAAGAAGAGTTTTTTGGTGAAGTCTGTTCATGCCCTCATGTCTCAACAGGAACTTTCACATCAGCAAGTAATGAGCTATATTGTGGGCAGTGGTGATAATTACAAATCACATTCATTTCAGACTGTACCATGGGACAAAATCAATCAATTTGTGACTTCTTCACTGGATGAAGATAACAAATTGGAGCCCATTGGAGACTAACCTCCATTGATGGTCAGTGTCAGTTCAGAATCTGTGCAAATAACTGATGTCCTTACCAATTATTTATTTAGACCTAAGTCTGATATACTTAAAAGTATGTCACTCTGGAAATTCTGTGAAATAACTGAGAGGATTACAGTCACTGCTGAATCTGAAAGGGTTGAAAATGCTTCTAGTAAACTGGAGGCACTACAACAGGAGCATGAGGGAGAATTTATATGCCCGTCTGGGCATTGAGCTGGGAAATGAGGCTGATTTACAAGGGGGCATCCAAAAGGTAACATATATATGGTACATCTTCATTTGCAATGACACATTGTGGTACTAACAGGTTTCCATTTGCCCCGAAAATCATCGGGTGAGGAAGAAGAATCCAAATGGTGTCATGCTATGTTGATTCTTTTCAAGCCATGGCACCACCTCTCTAATCTTCACCATGAAGATTAGTCATCGTCAGATGCCTACATCTTAATGTTAATGGGAGACTATGAACGCAAAATCATTGGCAACTTTGAAGTAGAGACAGAGTGTGAAGATGCTCACAAATCTCTCAACTCTACTAGTGAGACATCAGTATCTTTAGGTGAAACTTTAGGTCTGGATTCTAGTATAACAAGCCCTGAGGATGTAGTTGGTGATTTGTCAAGTCTACAGATGTTGCTTGTTAACACAGGTTTAGATGATTCTGTGGATGACAATCCCAGTGATGGCTCTATGGATTATGGTTTGGATGGGACTCAGTTCACACATGTAGCAGATGTAATGGGAGCATTGAAATGTGCAAAGATGTTTGATTATTCTTCAAAGAACACTACAAATGTTTCAGCTGATTCTTCAAATTGCTCCTTAGCAAACACTGACAATTGGAATACAATAGAGGGCTATAGAAAGTACATGCAAAGTTTGAAGAAGAGACATTTTGTATACATCAGTCCTGGGAAAGAGTTATCAGAGAGACCAGCTAAACAGTGTCATTTGGTGCTACCATTCATAAGTGTATGTGAGTTACCTGATGAATATTGTTACTTAGGTATAGGATTGCAACCATTGAGTTTAGAAGAATTGACCTTACACCATGTGATTCTTTAGATGGGAGTTGCCAATAACAAAGATCAATTATGAGCTCTGTGTACAGAGGAGTTCTCTCTTACAGAAACTTTCTCACTCATTCAGAAGTTCCCTCCACAAGTAATCCACAGAGGGCCTAGTGCAGGACAATTCCTTAGCTTTAATACTACTAGATAGTTTGTTAGGAGCAAAAGACTTGTACTTAAGAAGGAACAAGTAAAATAGAATACCTTTAGGAAGAAAACCCTTCATAGGGCAACTAAAGAGAATAGATCCCCAACAGCCTAGACTACTAGTGCCACATCTGCTATATCAGCTGACTAAGCCACCTAAAGAGATAAGTGCTAGTCTTGCCTGACCTGAATTTCCATCTCCTTAGTTGCACAATAAAGATTGAGTTACTAAAACCTTTCTGAGTGAACTAAGTAAAGCCTAGTCTGAATTCCAGCAAAGCCTGGAACTTATATACACATCTACACCTCTATATCTTAGCATATCTACAGATCACTGCTAGCATCTCTATATCCTCACTGCAACCCCTTGGTTTACTAACACCAACAGGTACCAGGAAACTAACTTTTGGCAACTTTACTAAAGTTCAGCCAACATATCTCTTGCACAAACAAGTGCAACAACACTGTAGCCTAGCAACCTACTGTTGTCTAGCCCCAATTCTAGTGTGTGACCACTAGAAGATCATAATACTAACCAGACCATCAGTCAAACCCATTTCAATTACTCCAGTCCATATACATTTGTAGAGGATTGACAAACAAACCATGTACTATCCACACTAAGTTTATTACTGAATTTCTCTAGTAGATCTAGATACTGAATTCATCCAGGAGATATTTATCCCTAGCTTATAGTATAACATCTATGGGTAGGTAAGGCATAAGTCTGGGGAACTTTGTTTTAGTTCCATTGCATTTGCCTACAAAGAAAACAGCGTGAAGTATAAGGTTGATGAGGTTGACAGGAAAGTTGCTCTTTGTGTCTACATGCATATTTCTGAATCCAATGTGGGCGCTGTACCTGATGAACCTAACCTTGTTTCGATTGTGCCAGTTAAATCATCTTTTAAATTCATAGATGAGAACTGTTGTAATTATGATATCCAGTGTTCCCAACTTCCATTGTTACCTGTTTTTGCCTTTACAGATTACAAAGTGCAAGGTTGGTCAATGGTGTCTGTGATAGTTGACCTTTCTTGTTGCTGTAGTCTACAAAGTGTCTATGTTATGCTGTCTCAAGCACGAAGTTTGACATCACTTGCCATTCTTTGCTGGTTTCCTTTCCAGAAAATTTATCAAAGGTTGTCATCTGAGTTCCAAGAAAAACTGCACTGTTTACATGGATTAGCCCAAGAAATGAAGTGAAGGTGGGAAAACTCAAACTCAAAGTGTCTGGACACGTGACACCATGGCTTGTTCTGATTCATCCTTAGTTACTGTGCTAGTTTACAAGCATTACTCATTCTTCTACTGGATACTTCTCAATAACCTCTTTTAAACAGATCAATCATTTGAACAATATTGTATATCACTCTGCCAATGAATGAGTTACTCTACATAAAAGCATACATATGTGCTGAGCATTGTACTAAATGGTTTCAAAGGTTTATAAGTATCTTCACATCTTTCTCCACTAAGGTGCCAAATGATAGGTCTTCTCTCTTTGAAACATTTAGAAATCATTTGATCTGCTCAATCTTCAGGTTTCGGGAATGTTTGGAATAGGACAAACAAGCATCCTCCATTGTACATTGATCTGATAGTATGAAGACAGTGCCATGATGACTGACAATGGTGAGCTCCTTCTTCAGCAATTTCCCACTATTTAGGGTGTGTAGCAAGCTGAAAACCATGGTCTTCATATTTTTGGTAGCACTGCAATGTATGCTGTGTGGAGTGATTGTGGATGTATGGAATGGCACTTTTCAGACTTCGGTGCATATTCATCAGTCTCAGGTACACAGAAAAGAAGCCTTCGGATGACATGAAGTTCATCACCACTGTTGAATAAAACACTGGTGATTGCATTTGAAGGTTTGTACTCGTGTAACAGTACTGTCACATGGACCAGCATGAATCCTATCCCCTACAGCTGGTTAACAACTCAATGGCTTTGCCATTTCGGAATATAGAGGTCCATGTTATCAGGTTGCCAGTTCTGAGCGGGATCTAGTATATGGAGTGCCATCAAGCCCAATATTATTGCCTAATGTACTTGCATCATGTTGACAAACAGATGAGGAGGAACCCCAAAATCCATCAAAGACTTTTCTAGCCATTTGATAATAGTGTCATGCATAACACTGTAGTTTGCCCTTGACGTGGCCCCATAGGCTGACATGTAAGATACTATCTTCACCACCACCTCGACTGGCAAGCGGTCAAGTAACTGACCATTGTGGAATGGTGTTGTCTGTGAACAGTCAGTATGCTTGTCTGGCCTGTTTTTCTCATTCGCTCATATTGATTACCGACTTTATCATACACAACAAACATATCATTTGTTCAAGATGATACACCTGTTATCAAGAATTAGTTCCAACAAACTATCATATTCAACAACACCACTTGACTGACAGTAATGTTTTGTCTTTTTCTTTCTTTCTTTCAAAAGTCGTATAGCAGGAATGAGGCCATTAACACCTTTATGCATTCGGTTCTATTTCATCTGCCTGCTTGGTGTTTTCTTGGTATATTATTCAAATCAAGGATCACGTTGGTAGCTACTCCAACAATATCAAGGTGGTTTTTTTGGGATTATGAAATACCATCTTGTAGGCTCAGCCAAGACACTTTTTGGTGGACAGTTCCCATTTACTCATCGACCTCTGCAGCACTGGTGAGATGTCCTTTGTATTGTGTAAGTTAAGCTAGAACACAACCTTTATTTGTTAACTTCTCTTTAGCATTCTCGAAAACTCCCATGACTGAGAATTTCCCAAATGACATCAGTAGCAAACTTCAAGGAGGCAGTAGCAAGGACTCATTGGATGTTCCTCCAACCTACCAGAACATAGCTGATTGGGCTATTGTGGTGTCCAAACCCAATACATCTAAATCTGGCCATGCATTTATCCTAGTTTACAAAGAACCTTTAATGGTGAACAGAAGTACTTTATTTCCTGTTACTCTTCGCCTACAAGGCATCCTTGATCATCACAATCTCTCAACTTTCAGAACATGGAATAAGTAAGTTATTTATTTAGTTACTCTTCTGTCATTATTGCTGGATCTGCGATTCTAGATCACTTAGCAGTGCAGTTGCTGCTATTCAATTTGTGAAGTTGTCATCCCTTGATGACAGCACTATCTGGGACCCTACTGTCCTTGTGGTCAAAAATATCAGGAGGCTTATACATGCTATTATGGGAGGTGATGAGTGAACCACATCTGATAACGAGCTATATATGCAACGAAGAGTTTTCATGAAGAATCAGTATAAGTGAGTTATATGACACAATGTACTGATTATTAGCAGATAACTTTGAAAAATGCTAATAAGGTTAACATGTTTGTTATGACTCTATTGTGAATGACAAAACCAATCCACAAGGCTTGGAACTACTTTGCAGGTTACACAAATCCTAGCTCAAGAATGAGGATATGAGGGTCCTCTCTGTTCAACTCAGTCTACAATGGCCAACAGACCAAGGCAATTACTAGCAAGGTGAACAAAATGGATTAGACTGGGAATACCAGTCACAAAGTATCTATTTATATAGTGTACAGGCTCACACACAGACCAAGCTATGTGTGGGATAGGTTACCATAAATAGACTAATGGGTTCCACAGTTATAAGAAAAAGATAACGGAAATGAAATAGGTTGTATGAGAAGAGTGGAAATTAAAAGGGCATGGTCACCTCATGTTATGACATCATTAGTCTAGACCTAGTCATGTGAGGGTTACCACGGTCACATGCACAGATCATATGACTGAGAAAAGAAAAAGGTGTAAGTTTGAAAAGTTTGAAAATGTTTATATTATAACAATGTTAAATGCATGTGATGGCAAAATGTTCTTGAATTCTATACATCTTCTCTTGTTGACATAATATCTACTGTTACTATTGTCCCAATTATCTTTGCTGTTCCATCTGTTGTTGCTCCAATAATAGTCTTTGCTACTCCAATTGTTGCCAATGTAGTGCCTCCTGTCATTGCAACTCCAACTGCCCTTGATTTTCTATTTGCTGATGATGAGCATCTAGATTTAACTGCATTTGTAATTGCTGTAATTTCAAAGAAGCTTGATAATCAGCATCATATTGAAAGTCAATAGAATGTTGATAATCTTGAACAGGTGGAGGAGGATATGCAGGATCAGCATGAGCATTGGCAGATTGAGGAGCAGCACAATAATGATTAGAACTTCTATTACACTGATTTTAATGAGAAAAATTGAAGTTTTCCAGCAGTCTGGCATTGTAATCAACTCTATTCTCTAAAACAGTTCTCTGAGAAATGATGACAGGTTGTTGAAGTAGTGGCATGAATAGTTGATAGCCCAAAGACAAGGCAGGTGAAGGTATAGGTTGAAATATTGGAGATGGAAGAATGGATTGAAATATTGGAGGTGGTGGTGGCTGATTGAAATAATATTGCTTACATTGACCACAAAATCCAGTGATTAAAGTCAGATTTTTGAAATATACAGACAATATAAAAAAGATCTGTTATCAGTTGTTGTCAGATCATCAAATCATGCCCTATAATTGTTCCAACCTACAAAAAAGGTCCCTGTGCCTTGTTTCTGAAAGATGTCCAGTCAATTGCCAACCTGGACTATCCTTATCCTAACCAATGTACATATGTATATATGCTATATATGTACTTTATGTAGACTCAACCTGGGACTATAGACCACAGTGGCTCCTAGTCATCCTTTGCAAACCAGGCACAACCCCAGCATGGACTAATCACTCTCAAGGAAGAGAAGTAAGAAACAACTATGTAATTGAGACTCAATTGGGTCCTTCCTGGGGGCTCCTTAAAGGCAGTGAGGGAAATAAAAATGAAATCTTAGGTAATGACCTGAGGCACCACATAACACTGTGGACTGCATGGTAAAGTGATAGAGATATGAAAGGAGTGTGGTTGAGAGAGCAGAAGAGAGTGGAGGGGAAAATATGGTGATTAGATTGTAATCAGTATGCTTAGGTCATGCTGTGGCTGTGGTTCTGTTGCAATCAAGAGAAACACAGAGTTTCATGTGAGATGAGCCATATGGTTCTTTCAAGCAAAAAGGGAAAGTTTGTATTACTTAGTAAAATAACCAAAATAAACAAAATAGTTGAAATAGTTGTTGCCAAGCTTTGCTAGTCCACCATTGTCCACTCAGTTTTAGATTTCCAATTCTCACATATCTCTGTCTTCCCTGCATCTTATACCTCTGTCTTCCCTATATCTTTCAACTCTGTCTTTCCTGATTCCTGTACTTATCTGACATTTCTTTGTTACTGTCTCTGTGTTACTACTTATCCCTGAAAATACTTATATTCTAGAAAATACTCAGATCCCTGGACTTTAGCCCTCTGACTCCCATTTTCCCTCTGTATATATAGGCTTCCAATTATCATGTATGATTTAGCTTGAATATTAACTTGAGCATACTCCTAGTTCTTTGTAATCTTCTTCTAATTATTGTCAAGTCTTTATGACTCTCCTCTAATCATCTTCAGCCCCTCTGAAATACTGGACATGAACATCAGCAAGGGCATAGCACATAAGCTAAAGCCAATGTCCCATCACCTCCAAAGATCTCCAAACCTCCAGACTTCTGGACTTCATCCTAGGAGTTGTACAATCTCGAACATATGTAAGTATTGGAAATGATTTAGACAGGATAAATGAAAATAGAAAGGGAAATGGAGAAGAGAATTCCGGAGGTCTAGAGTTACAATTTACATGAAAGAGGGCCAGAGTTGGTGAGTAGAACACTGGAGGTGCCAGAGGTGTCAGAATTGAACTAGTGTGATTTCCAGGATATGACAGCTTCCATCAGTTCCTCCATTGAGCAACCCCTTCCTCCTATTCCTAGACCTATCTTCTTACCAGTTTCTCCCCCACCACCCCCAGCCCTCCTTTTGTTTCTGGATTGGCTTTTCTCCCCAACCCCTGTCTTGTCTAAGGTTGACCACTTTGCTAATAAATGTCCTTGCTATCATTGCCTCCTCTACAGCAGTGACCCCCCTATATTCCATCACCAATGGGCTTGTCTCAAACATCAGGCTCCCACCCCTTTCAATCACCTAGTTCATACCAATGATCATGAGAACTTCTAGGATATTTTGCAATCATGGTCACTTACAGACTAACATGGGGGTAATGTTACAATTTTCGCTTTCTTTTGCTCTAACATTCACAAACTCATGCCTTATTGCTCACTTCCAGTGAGAACAGGATATGCCTGTGTAGTGCATACCTCTCACTAGTCTGGCAAGTTCGATTTGGTGATTTGGTGCACACATGGAATTCTTTCTGTTTGTGGGGCTACACAGGTAAAACTGATCCACCATGGGTACTTTGAACAGAGAGCTGGGATGCATTGATGGGAAAAGTGGAAGGCAATGCTCCATCCACTCTTTCCTACTTGGTAGTTGCTCTGGTGCACACCACTGCATTGGTTGCTCACTTTGCCAGCCACTGGCAGACTTGTCACCCACACTGGCAGCGACTGGCACACTCTTGGGTGGACACTGGCAGACTGTCACCCACACTGCTGGCTGGCACACTCATCCACTCACTCTGGCAGACACTGGTGGATTCATCACCCCTCAATGCCTGAATGATGATGTAGGAGTCATAGGCCACAAATGAGATTGCAGGCAGGTTTGTGACAGTTCAAGTTGATGTGCTATACAGCAGTGTGAATGACACTGATCCATCTTCTCATATTGGCTCCAAGGATCTTGATACCACTCCCATAATCTGGAGACTGGCAGTTGTCTAAACAGTAATCCAGAAGCTGTAGATATCTTACTATTGCAGATGTTGTCCATTAAGTTATCCAATGGAATCTCCTCACAAATCTGGACAACAATCAAACTGTGTGCAGCAACTTGCCTGTACTCTAGACACAACAGCCACTTGAACAATAGTATGTCAAATGGCTACCTAGCATGCTTGGGGATCAGTGCATCTAAAATGGCCAGCAGGAATGGCAGACTAGTGGGGATAACTCACACTGGGACATTTGCATGATTGGATGTGGCAGGGCTGGGAGGGCCCATTTTACAGTTCGATTTACTGTCCTACATAGAGTATCATACTCCAAGGCAGACATAAAAAGGATTCAAAAAAAAAATGATGAATGATGAATCAGAGAATTTGCATGGTGTTGTCAAGTGCAGCCTGTGCGCACCATTCAAGAGCTCTTGGTCTAGCAATGGTCAAATTCATGGATGAATGAACCACAGATCCTTCATCCTAGTTAAATTGTCTGCTGTCTTGATCTCTATGTCCCTGAATACTGGACAGGTTTGGTGAGGGAAGAGAGAATGCTGGGAGGTTGCAGTTGACAGGAAGGTGAAGGAAGTTAGCTGAGGTAGTGTGTTGTTTGCTGCATCAAAGCCAAATAAAGCTTGTCAGGCACTGTCAAAACTAGGATCAAGGAACTTGATGATTTCATTCAACATATAGTTCTCCTGATAGGTGATTGGCACATTGGATGCATTCAATAGAGAGTCAGCCAAAGACTCTCACTCTGCAAAATGGAGGGTGAAATGGAGGGTGACTAACCTTGATTGGTACTCATGAAGCTCCCAAAAGAAAACAGGCCTAAAACCTGGGAAGGAAAAGACATGGCAGGGTGGACAGAGGTGGAAGCCAGAACATACTCACAAGCTGTGCAAGAAAGTTTTCCAGGATTATCAGTAGTCTAGTGACCAGACTGCTATGATTGAACCTGACATCTTTACAGGATCTTGTTGCACTTCTTAATGAGACAGAAGATTGGGTGAATGAACATGGGACTGCAATATTCAATATTGTTGTTAAAACTGTGCCAATAATCTCTGGGTGTAACTCCAGAACTCTGGAGTTGGTAAGAATAAGGACATTGGCTTCACCGTATGTGGTGTGCCCTTGCTGTTGATCACATCCTTGTATTTCGGAGTGGAGGATTGGAGGTGATTCAGAGGGGAACAATAAGGTCAGAGGTAATCAATAGGGATCAGAGGTAAACAGAGGGTTTATAGCTGAAAGTCTAAGTCAGAATCTAAGTTGATAATCTAGCTAAAGTACAAAGTTAGATACAGGGGTTTATATATGGAGGTGAAATGGGGACGGAGTACTAAAGTCCAGGGGTCTGAGTATTTTCGGAGGTACAAGTATTTTCGAGGGTGGATAACAAAAGAGGAGATGGGTCACTAAGGGGAGGCAGAGATGAAAGGTCAGGGAGGATGGAGGTACAGAATGCAGGGATGACAAAGGTAGATGCAGGGATGACAGAGGTATGTGAGTATTGGAAATGAGTATTACAGGATAGATGAAAAGGAAGATAACTCTGGAGGTCCAGAGTTGTGATATATATAAAAGGAGGCCAGAGTTGACGTGTAGTGTGCAGAGGTGTTGGAGGTATTGGAGGTGGACTCATGGATTTACAGGATATGACAATCATCAATTGGTTCAACCAGCAACATCAGTCAGAACCGTCAAACATTGATGACCATCCATCAAAAAAAGTAAAAGCAATCAGATTTGCTCCCATTCAGATGCCCAAAACATTCTCTGTGGTGATGTAATAATTGCAGTCCATGTAATCCCTACTCTGTAGCAATGGAACTACTATCTGGTTCGTCCGAAAAGCTAAGGCTGATTGGGGGTATTTCATCTACACCATTCTCAAACTCTTGACCATCTATCATTGCCTTTACCTTTTGATTGAATGTTGCAAGTGTTGACAACACCAATTTCTGTTCTCTGACTGCAATTATATCAACAACCGGTCTAATGAGCTTTTCTTCATTCTGATCTTGCTTGAAATGATGCAGCTCCAGTTCTCTGACTATAAATGCGATTTTGTTGACTGCCAAGGTTGTATCTGGGTCGATGTGAGTGATGCGATGATAGGATGTCTTGATTGCAAAGAGGACTTGCTTGTGGACATTTTGCAAAAGATCCACTGATGTGGATATGTCTCCCAGGCGATCCCATGAAGCGTACACACCCTTGGATGCAAAGAAAGTCTATACAGATGAATTGATTAAGGAATACATTAAGCTTAGCACACAAATTCTTACCTTAAGAAATTGGATAAGATGCTCTATGTTTAGATCAATCAGCATTCAGTGGTCTTCAAGGCCCATCACATTGATGGGCATGCTGTCTCTCATAGTGTCACTGTATGCAAGTCGATTCTTCAGCCCATCCAAAATCTCCATGTGAGATTGATTGCTTTCATCACTTCGAGGACATAGAGCAGATCCCGCATGAGAAGAAGAATATTGCACTGTGCAGTTTGTTTGACTTTTGATGGGGTATCATGACATGGTTTTGGATGATTTTGTCAGTGATTCGAACCAGGTCATCTGCGGAGGGATTCAACAACATAAACATTTGCAGGCATTGAGGATGATCCCATATAGAATCTGGAACATTGTCAAGAGCAGCATATGGTAATCTGGATGCTCACCAGCAAGTCATGTATGATCAAAATTTGAGAAAAAAAAAACTGAGGCTCCCAATTTGATGAGTTAAGCCCTGGTGGACATGAAGGAGTATACGTGCATTTGTTGATTGATCATTGCTGCGCTGTCATCTTGAGCTTGTTGATGTACATGTCATTGATCACTGCAATGTTTCCAGATATCAAACTTTCATCAATTGTCGATATGTGAAGGGGGAATTGTTTTGTACAATGTCCATCGGGCATTTTATAATGTTCCAGATGTGCGAGACATGGGTCATCGGGGCGCTTAAATCCATCAAAGGCCTCAGAGAATTGAAGTAAGATTTCAACAACGTGGACTCAGATTTGGGCCAACTGTTGAAAGCCTTCCTCTGCTTGATGGTTGGCCGAATATCTGCATTAAAAGTGGGATCATTTGCATGTTGTGCCTGTTAGCATTGGAGACGGATGCAAGTGGGACAGATCCACATCCAGCTGATATACAATGGCAAACATTCCTGATTGAACTTTGGCAGGTGCAAAATCTCGTTGCTCAACAGATATTGAGGTCTTAATGTTGATGTTGTCCCAGCAAAGAATGTGTGGACCACGGATGTGGGCAGTGCGCTTGAGACTTTTTGCCAAGAGTTGATGAAGCAGCATCGTAAGTGAAGAAAACGATAAACAGAGCCCACATTTATGTAAAGCATTGAGAGTTTGACAGGATACCATGTTTGTCCAGAGGAACAATGTAAACAGGATCACAAAGTAAAGTGCATTTTGGGATCTCTGCTTGGACCTAATTACTCACAGTAGTGCAGGATTTGATCCTGTTTTTTTCCTTTGCATCTTTCGTTTGTGCAGCAACATGAAGGAGGCATTCGAGTGTCGGGGCCTTGTTTTAATAAGCAGACTAATGATACCATCAATATCCCATGTAAGGAGGCTCTCTGGTGGGATGTTATTGATTGACCATGCAAGCGCAGTCTTGATATCGTCCATTGCATCTGCCACTGGCTCCATCCACGATAGAAAGGTGACATGTCCATCCTTGTCCTTGTATATGCAATCCAGAAGTTTCATGAATTTGCCAGATCAATCAGACAACAGTTGTTCTCTGTGTTTCTTGAATTTGCTATGGTTGGAGTCCAGAATGTGAAGCACGAGATCAAGGATTGACATCTGGCCATCCCGAAGAATCTTGAGAACATTCATAACTCGTTCGTACATTTACTGAACACCGGTTCGTTGTCTGGTTGCATGGTGTAGGGTTAGATTAATGGTCGCGCTAGTACAAGGTGGAGAGGCTGAGTGGCCGATGCAGCCGATTCACTTATCTAAGTGGTGAGCAGCTTATCCTGTTGGCATGTTGATGCCAAGTTCAAAAATGGTTTTATTGGTTGTCTATCAACAGGATTGCCTTGCCTCAGCAACTTCCTCATAGCAGTCTGGTCACCAGACTACCTGAAACTGTCCAAATCCCTCAAATCCCAACTTCCTGCCTGGTGCCACATCGGCATTCCACCAAGACTCTACCACCAAGGAAAAACATCCTACCTCTGAAAGACCCACCTAGCAATGAGGATCAAAGACCCACAAAGATAAGTAAATGTATGACCAAACACACCACATGCCACAAACCCATGCTTGACTGTACCTGTAGATACTGCTCTGATGATAAGTCCCTTTGCTGCACGAACCCACACAAATGCGCTAGCCTAGCTCATGAGATTGTACATAACTTAGAACTGGGAAACAACCCTATAACAAACCACAAAAGGACAAACTATCCTAACACACCACAAAGAAAAAAACCAGTGTGCAATTATAGATAAAGGTAATAGAGTAACCTTCAACCCCCCTAACTGCTAAAAGCTCCCTAGATGAATGCTTCGATGTCTTCAGACACCTGAACAAAAACATAGCTGAACCAGCCAGCATACAGACTCCAGAACCCACGATAGGTGAAGGCCCCCCCAAAATCCCAACCCAAATATATACCATCTTCAAATGGACCAAAGGACACAACCAGAAACTAGGAAGCAAAAGAAGCAGACCAACTCGCAAGCAAAGGAGCCACAAAACAAACGAATGATGAAATCGACCAACCTCCAAGGGGCCCGCTTGACAAAAATCTCCCAAGCATTAGCATACAAACACATTGCCAATGAGTCCGGTCACCAATACAACCACTCCACACTGATGAACCTTGACATAGCGCGCCACGCAATTGCTGACATCAGCGAAGACCTAAAGACAGATGTGTCCATCTGGCTCAAAACCTGACATCCTGACATACAAAAACCAATACAGAAAATCAGTGCACCTGATCGGGTCCCTCAGGTGTGATAGAGTAATTAATGGCATACGACACGACAAGAAAACTATGGAAACCCACTGGCAACACAAAATCAACGCCCATTTCGATATGGGCTGCCATTCTGCCTACTCACCCCACTTCCTGCTGAAGCTGGGATATACTGACAGAGTCTAGCACAGCTACATACCTTGTGAATGAAATGCTTGCTGAGAGGCAATAGTTCGGGTGTGGAATCGATTAGAACTCAGCTCTGCTGAGTTTGTATCTACATACAATGAGCATGTGAACTAATGTACACATAGATATACTATAATGTTCAACTCTCCCCCTTGTCTGATATACCATAGTATTTCTAGCTAGACATATAGTATATAAAATCAATCGCTCAATCTAAACTGCATCACATACAAAATGGTACTTGATGAGGATATGTTTTGAATGGTTTTCAGTGACTGGATTTTCAGCTATGAATTGTGATACTTGATTGTCACCACAGATGGGAATGGGTTTAAGATTATACCTGATTTCCTCGAACATCTGTTTGATCCATATGACCTGGGGAGTACAATCACTCAGAGCCATATATTCTGCCTCAGTAGAAGAACAGCACTGTGGTTTTTTGTAAATGTGAATCCACAAAAACACTCCATTCGCTAATTTAAGGTAATAACCTGTTTGCAAGTGACCGGTGATTTTATCTTGACCCCAGTCAAAGTCAGTGCAGGCAATAATGCCTTTGCCGGAATCTCCATCATATACTGCCAACTAAATAGTGGCAAATATATAGAGCTTTCTCGAGGTGCTCTTGTGATGGATTGGCTGATTGGTGTGCTGCTGTGTTACGGCGTATGAAATATCTGGCTGTGTTCCAATCATGAGGTATAACAATGATCCAACAACTGTTTGAAAGCAAGTATGAAGCTCAGGATTCAAAGGACCATCATTTTTTGCTGGGTAATAGCCCTGCTGTAGTGGTGTGTGTCCTAATTCCTTCATGGAAGCATCAATTGCGCGCCACCATGTAATTCCGGCTTGTTTAAGTCCATAAATGGCACAAAGGAGTTTGAGTACCTTGCCTTTGAGATTTGAGGGGGCATACCCTTCTGGAAACTCCATATAGAGTTCCTCTTCTAAAATGCCATATAAATAGGCAGAACGGACATCTAGTCCTGATAGGTGCCAACCATTTATGGCGGCTAGGGTGCACATACATCACACAGTTTCAAATCACACAACCAGCGACAATATTTGGTCATAGTCTAGTCCTTCGACCTGAGAGAAACCTTTCGCTACTAATCATGCAGATTTCCGGCCATCAGATTTGACATCAAAAACCCATCGATTTTTCATGACCTTACGGTTTTGTGGGCGATCGACTATTTCCCATACCTTTCATTGATTGAGCATTGATAGCTCTGTGTCACAGGCCTTCCGCCATTCAGTTTGTTCTCTGGCAGGTAATTTATTTATGTTCTTTGAGGACCATTCCCGGTAATTGGGAGAATTGGAAGCTTGTGCGAATGGGATTGCACGAGAACAGAGATAACCAGTCAGTCAAGTGTGCAATCTGATGTGGATTCCGTGGATTACTTGTCATCTTATGACTCGCCACCAATTATTGTGGATGGCTCTGATGCAGAGTACTTCATACAGGGATTTTGAAAGCAAGATGTTGTTGGCTTGCAATGTCTCACAGATTCCTCTTGTGGAGGAAGAACATGTGAGAGGGCCGAAAGGGCTAAAATCAAGGCGACCAACTATGGAAGGTCATGGGTGATCCCTCCTGAAGTGCAGATATTGGTCATGCAAGTTGAACATGTCAACTCCCAATCTTTCACAGAGTGAGTGTATTCACGCTGATCATTTTCTGAGCGGCACAATACATCATCAACAAACACCATGATCAACTTGACTGTCCAAAGGAGTGATGAAAAGCATGGAAGATACTAGCTGAATTGGCATCCATGATGGATATGGTGATCATTCTGCTGTCTGGCTCGGTCCCCATTGCTTGGAGAGGCTGCTAATACAAAAGTACAGGCTTTCACTTACTGAGATAGCTTTTGTTAGATCACTGACACATCGTCCTGAGATAGGTCTTCATACAATCTACCTCAATCCTTCAAGGTGGAAGAACATATGTTGGTTTTGTTTGCCTCACATATAGAGGCAGAGGAATTCGTGTCGTGGGCGCATTGTGCAGTCTTTCACAGCAGCCTGCCTTTGCCATGAGAGTGGACAGACCAAATGTTCAATTCATTGTCATTTATGAGCCGACTTACAGCTTCATGATGGTGGTTCAAATGGCAGGCCATGCTAGAAGGGATGGATCTGAATCCCACGTGTTCTTCGCCACCTCTGAATGGGCAGGTTCAATGTTCAAACCAGAGAAAGATTACACCCTGGTTTATGAGCTTGGGAAGTTGGTGCATGAGAAGAATGCAAAGTTCTGCAAACATTGTGGCATCTGGATGGTGAGAGGATGGCGTGTGCTTGTACTGACTTGCACGGTAAATGCAGTCACAAATCCCTGCAGAATAGTTCTTTGGCTAGGTGAGGCTGGCGATGGTGACAAACTATCCACCCAGGTGTAGGAAATTGACTGAGCAAGCTTATGTCACAAACATGGACAAAGCAAAGGGGAAGGTTAGCCACCTTTATCATATTTTTTTTTGTCAATATTGAGTTGCCTTCCTAGGCATGCACAGTTGAGGCAAACCCTGAGTGAGTGGCGCAATCCAATGACAACTAGTGCAGCTTGGACAAATTTATGGACAGCATAGAACAAGCGGCTGAGTTCACGGAGGTGGTCCTTCTCCCACAAACACTAACTGTGAATTACACAACTCCCACATGCATTAGGCTCTAACTTTGTAACCACCAGCAACTCTCCCAAGCTGCGCCTGTCCCTGCAAGAAAGATCTTGCCACTCTTGTGTGGAATTCAGAGGAGCTGCTCAATTCCAGATGTGAGCAGCTATTCCAGCAGGGTGAAGCGCGTGCTCACTGCCAAAGAGGGAAGGCCTGCTAGCACAAAATCACTAGACAAGTACATGCCAGTACTAAAGGGCAAATGCCCATACCATTTCGCCTTGGAGGGGAAGCTGGTAGATGACGACTTCCCATGATGTCCTCAAGAGCCTGTGGAGGCTGGTGACTACCAAGAATTCAAACGCTCATTTGTCTTTGAAAGATTCACATATTGCTACTTGTGTGGGTTGCTGCCAGACAGGAACAGGAATGGCAAAGGTCTCATGTGCCACATAGACCATAACTTCCAAAGATATGGGCCATGCCCCTTCAGCCAGTTCATATTGAATCTGGGTTATGAACTACACATGGGTGGGCACCTCAGACCTTGTAGAATGTTTACTAAGAACAGGTGGGCCCAGTGGGGGAATTGTTCAATCCACCTGCCCACTTTTCTGCACAAGTGCCTACCCAGCCAAGTGCCCAACATCCCAATGGTATGCCTGATTATCTACCAAGATGCTTGAGTGCCTGGCTATCTGCCTTTGCAGAGTGTACTACTCAGTCCCCAAAGTGGACGCATATCACAAATTTACACATTATGCAGTCTAAGGGCAATGTTGCCAATTTACAACAGAATAGGATATATCTATGCAAAAAACTTGGGGTCCTCCATTGATGAAACCAAAGAAACACTTCTAGGCAGTTGTAATGTTGTCCCTGGTCCACAAGCTCATCCACTGCCCACTCCATGAACTCTTCTTGGGTGTCCAAACAGTGCTGTATATGGAGACCCCTGATCAATTCCATCCTCAACATTGGCACCTGCTACAGGCACCACATTGACATCTTGCAGACAAGAAATAACACAGTTCATACCAAATGGTTTGGGACATTCAGCTGAACTGCCTAGACATTTGGCCGAAATTGCAAATGGCTGGTGGATCCACTCTCATATGGTGCTCAATCTGCACATCTATTTCTACTGTGTTTTGTGTAGTCCTCACCACGCTCTATGTGGTCCTTGCCACACTCTTTGTGGTCCTTGCTACGCATTTTGGGGTCCTTGCTTTGCTCTATATGGTCCTTGCTATGCTTTATGTGGTCCGAGTCACATTCAGCCAGTGGGTGATATAGTGCTTGGTTGATTTCAGAAGAGCAAAAGGCAATGGTGACAGTCAAGTATGGCAGATGTATGTGACTCTGACATGTCTGAGGCTCTCTCTTGATTGCACAGAATCCTCCAGACTTCAGCTATGCACATATCTTACTTCCAGAGAAAATGATCATTGGAGACAAGTGCATAGCTGTCTTCTTCCAATGGATGCAATGACTGTCTGGATTCATTACTGTTTGATACAATGTAGAGGTTGTAGATACTTGAGCAGGAATCACTATGGACAGCATGCTTTATAGGGTTTATATGACTGATATACAGGCATGTTTTAGTTTGACAATTTTTGTGATAAGTTGATCAAGGCTTTGCATCTAAGCAGTACCTGGGGTAGATCTTGGTGAGTATTTGGTATTCAGATTTTTTGGAACATACTTTGACAAGATACTTGACTGAAGCCTTCACTATGTCAAGGCCCAATTGAATTGCTGGAGCCTACATGCTCCTCCTCATCATTTACCATACCTTGAACACCTGGAACTGACTGTCATGAGCATCACTGTAAATTCTGATGACAGACTCATCCATGCTAGCTTGATCTCAGCTCTGCTTGTGAGCTGCACCTACCAGTCAAGCAGATCTCATTTAGTATTT
Organism: Boletus rubissimus; assembly: GCA_038092795.1. Lineage (NCBI taxonomy): Eukaryota > Fungi > Basidiomycota > Agaricomycetes > Boletales > Boletaceae > Lanmaoa > Lanmaoa rubissima. The sequence goes on from JBBPQZ010000002.1 coordinate 61,797, forward strand.
ACTACAATGAATTTTCTGAACATATCTCACTGAGACACTGGGGCAAAGCTTGAGCTCAGCTCTGGGCGATATCCAGAGATTCAATAGACCATTGAGTAGTGATAACTGAACATACTTGGATGAGCCACTAGGCCATAACATTGACTGCATCAAAACATTGTTGCAACTGTGGAGAAATGAGGTATATCATTGTTGTTGATTGAGACTGTATGTTGAAAGTGTTGATTGTTCAAAACAGGGTGGTAGAGATTCACCCTCACAACACACTCATTTTCACTTGGTAAGATCTGGACAGGGAAGAGGGAATTCAAGTGAAGGATTGTATTTGACATATTTGAATAGCACATCAAGTTAGGCCATCTTTCACCATTTCTTTGACATCTGGAGTGACATGAGCAAATAATGATTCCTGCAGTTGTAAAGACTGTTCAATCTCCAGGTCCAAATTGTTGCCATCTTGGCCCTTACATTTGAATGAAGTATGAGAAGTTGGCATTGTAGAAACTATATGGGACAAGGCCAAAGAGAAAATGGAAGAATGTTGTGGCTGTTGGAATTCACTAGATGATGCTGATGAAGGCCTGAAAAACAATGTGACCAGACCACAAAAGACATTGGATGAAGACTTACTGACCTTGGCATGGTTTCAAATGACCCCAGCCTCTGGACCACAAGTAGAGGTTATAGTTTGCATTAGCAACTTGAAGCTGAACAACTTGCCAGGTTTTGCATGAGTGAACAATGGCCTGGATTGCATCACTGGCACAGATGATGCTGCCCAATGTGGAACCTGACTCTCCTTGACCTCTATAAATGGCTCATACAAAAATGCCATCAGGTTGACTTCTTGTTCCTGTGTAGCCATTTCAAATTTTCATGCTATGCTTGCCCTTGACTACATTTGCTAGCATGGGACAAACACCTCAGTTGAATGGGCTCTATTTTGTATCTAGGAATGAGAAATAAGAAGAAACAAAGATAAGGAATGTCTCATCTTGAAATTCATCATTATCAAAGGGTGCCTTGACCCTCTACTGTTTTGAAGTAGAATGCACATTCATTTCTGGGTCAACATTGGTGGTAGCAGTGTGAGAATTTGCAAACTTGACAGATTAATCAGTAACTTTTCATCTCGAGCCTACTGTTTCAAACAAAGAGACTCTAGTGAGATTGTCAACTTACACAATGACAGGTAAAGACCTATATTGTGTGTTTCAGGGGGAACCATGTTTGTCATTACATACAAGTCAAGCTGGAAGGTAAAAAAGCAAATCATATATATAGGTGGCATGTAATTCTAATCACTAAGTTGGCTAAGATAATAATAGATGAACTGGGTAACTTTCCATAGGCAAAATTTGAGTAGAATAGAATAAACTGGAGCTTCAAATTATTGATAATCCAATAATCTATGCACCTAAATAAACCACAGGCAGTAAAAGTAAAATATTCCTATTATTGAGTCTTACCTTATGCCAGTGCAATGGGCCCCTGCATGACATGGACTCCATTATAGAGCTTTTATCATTACAATGGGTTTTGATGTGGATATCTTTGGATACATCCTCACATCTGGCTTCTACATCCACTGGTATGCAACAGTCATTTCCTGCTTTGATACAAACTCAATTGGTGATCCATGACCTGACCAATGTTCATTGGATGCTGCTGGTGCACTTGGTCTTGTGTTGCATTATCTGAGATTGATGATGCACAAGATCAGCTTGCTGCATGTGCACCTAAAAAAGGCTTGGCAGTGTCTGCATGCAACAAAGGGTTAGTATTGTTAGCTTATCTAAGGAAACTTGTATCTATAGGTGTGGCAGACAATTAAGATGAAAAAGTGCTGTGAGCTGCTGACATAAGTACTATTGCTGGCATTATTGCCTGAAATGAATGATCAATGTTATAAATAACCTGTTGAAGGGGGTCTGACCCCCTCTTCAGATTAAAATTTATTGAAGGGTAGTTAATTTTAAATCCTTTCACTTAGCTTCAGCATCATGGCATAGCTTTCCTTTCAAGCAACAGTTAATTAGTTTTTATCTATTCTACTGTATTTTTGCCAGTGCAAGTCATCCACTTAAAGGACCAAGAAAAAAAGTAAAGAGTAAAGGAATTCACTTTTGAAATAACTGTTGCAGAGTAAATCAGGTTACACATTTGCTAGGTGTGCTATTTGTGATGCAAGTTTATCTCTTAGTACATGTAGAACGAGGAAGGGGAGTACATATATCCAAAGGTTGAAAATGCTTGGTGATATTTATGGCTACTGACTGCATAGGTCACAAGTAACCTATCTCTGGGTTACTCTAAGCAGCCATTTTAGTGGCCCAATGGACACTAATGTCCTGGAATATCATATGCACAGATATAGCTGAATAACTCTAGCTTCTGCCTTTGTTGTTTAGATTGCCAAAGTGTATGTGGTCATGGTTCTCTATCTTCTCTTTGTTATGACTAGTATGAAATTCCCAGCACTTCTCAGGAATTTCACAAAGTGTTAAAATGATATGTTGGATAATGGTGTCATAAAAGAAGAGAGCATCTCAAGTGAAGGCACCACATTCATTGCACCTGAGTGGTATAATAATGTCTTACCAAAGGTTGTTCAGGAGTGGTATTATGGGCTGGAAATACAATGAAATGTGTTGTAGAATAGATAGCACCCATGTAAGATTGGATTGAATCATAACTGACTTGAAAATACTTGGCTCTGAGGTGTTGAAAAGCTTGTTGAAGCATTTCTCAAGTTCTCAGTCTGGTTTTGGTTTGCTGGGCTTGCCATACAGGACTGAGATGCCAATGAGAATGAAGCTTGCATTGGGAGTGAGGTTGGGACATTTTGAATTATTGAGCCAGCACTTTAATGATACAGTGGCTCAAAAAACTGTCCGCATGTTTGATCATTTTTTACTAAATGCGATAATTTCCAATAACCCCTAATTCTAGCTCTAAACTCTAAGTGTATGAAATGAAGTACATACTCTTTGCTTTCCATTGGTACAAGGTTCATGAGAGTTGAATAAAATTTGATGAAATGACAGCCATTTCAAAACAATGACTTATGCGGACAGTTTTTTGACTTTATATAAATTTAGGTATCTAGTACTTGGTA